>JAFBJS010006762.1:17077-35573 GCA_016785265.1 Paraplagusia blochii
TCCGGGGAGAAACCCAGGCGATCCAGCACCGCCTTTCTGACGTCCTGGTAACTCCCCCTTGCGGCCGCCGGGAGGGCCAGCGCCGCGGTCTGCGCGTCCCCGGAGAGCAGCGGAAGAAGACGGACAGCCCACTCCTCCCGTGGCCAGCCACACGCCGCTGCAGTGGTTGCGAAGGCGTCCAGGAACGTCTGTGGATCGTCCATTGGCCCCATTCTCTGCAGGGACATTCCTGCTAGGGAGACTCCGGTCGATGAGGAAACTGTTGATTGCCTCATCTGCGCCAGCTGCTGAGCCAGAGCCCCGGTCTGTCCTTGCAGCTCTGCCAGCTGCTCACGGTGAGCCACCACCTGGTCTCGATGCATCGTTACGAGTTCCCCCATCATCGTCGCCAATACATCTATGTGCCGTTGTTCCATCCTTTGTCCAGTTTAGTTGGGCGCCAAAATGTGAGGTGTTGGGTTCTCTGGACTGACAGACTCACGGACAACGGACAACGTCTGAATGAATTTTAATCTCCACACACACACAAGTTCACGGGGCAGTCCCGTGTCTGCAGAGTTTGCGCTTTCGACTCGTTTCTTCACAGCTTCACAGCAACTGCAGTCTCACACAGCTCACCTCCCTCCCTGTGGTCCCGGCTCCTACTAATAAAGGGAGAGATCTAATTACAAGAATTGCGCTCACCTGCGCCCGGTACAGCGTCAGCCTCACCACTGGTCCGCTCTCCCAGCCGCAGCTGATCGCTAACCACTGCCCCGCCCTCACATATTAGTATTGTATCTCATACTAACTCATGATATTGATGTAATATCTCATTAAAACTCATAATAATGATATAGTATCGCATACTAACTCATAATATTGATGCAATATCTCATTATAAATGATAAAAATGAGACAGCATCTCGTACTTACGGTGCAAAGTGCAAAACACTTACAATTACAAAATCAAAATTACATTTAAGAAAACAAATTTACAAACTCTGAAACACAAATACAATTACGATAACAAATTTACAAAGGGCTCCTTATTTTAAGAAAACACTTTTACAAACTCCGGAAACACATTTACAATCACCAAGACAAATTTACAAATTGACGAACACGTACAAGCCAATTAACGCGGTCTTGAGTTTCGTGAGGTCAGTTTTTGTTGTTTTTCAATGCCGTGGCCAGACGGACGGACAGGTACATCTCATTAGCCGGATAATGTTTAAGTGTTATCACTGTTATTAGCAGCAGCTAATAACAGTGTTATTAGTGTTATTAGCTAACTTTCTATAACTTTTGCTTTTTTTAATTTCTGCTAAAAAACCTTGACCATCACATAAGCAGTGCATAAGTGCAGAGGTCCAACGATCATCAGTCTTCTATCTACGGCCAACACGAAGACATCAAAGACATTTTACCTACTAATCTACTAACACTACTATCATAAACCTTTGTACCTACCTATCTATATTGTACTAATTTACTTATTGACTAACATCCACCATCCACATGTTCAGGTTTTACATACCTCAACCCTTCCCTTGCCTGTATCTATTGAATTGGTGTTGTACTTATTTTATTTATCCCTTGTTCTGCACTGTACTGCTGCTGAAACCATAATTTTAACTTCAACTTCAACTTTTATTTGTTTATAGTGCCAGATCATAACAACTGTTATCTCAAAGCACTTTACAAACAGGCATGCATAAAAACAAGAATAAAAAAGAATACATAGAGATAGCACCGCGCCTTTATAGACCCTCACACAGGCTGAGGAACAACTCCCAAAAACCCAAAAAGGTAAAAAAAAGGTAAAAAAAAGTAACCTCAGCATGATCGGCAGTGGAGGGGATACTCACTCAGGACGGACAGGATGGCAAGAGGTGTTAAGTCTACCACAAATAATAGATAGTAGAATAGAAAAGTTGAATAAGGAATAGAAGGGAGAAAGAGATAGAGGGCAACAATGGGGCCCACATGGGGTCTATGGCTGGACCTGTACGGTACCATGGGCGCAGTCAAAAAGAAAACCCTTAAGTCTACTTTTGAAAGTAGAGACTGTAACTGCCTCCCGGACTAGAACTGGTTGCTGGTTCCAAAGTAGAGGGGCTGATAACAAAAAGCTTTGGCTCCAAATCTAGGTTTAGAGATTCGTGGAACCACAAGAAGACCAGCTCCTAGAGAACGAAGACTTCTAGTGGGCTCCACTATATAGGAGGGTGCCAGCCCATGGAGCGCCTTATAATCAAGCAGAAGGACTTTAAATTGAATTCTAAAATGAACCAGGAGCCAATGAAGAGAGGCGAGGACCAGGGAGATATGATCTCTCTGCCTAGTTTTAGTCAGAACACGAGCTGCTGTGTTCTGGATAAGCTGCAGAATTCTCAGAGAACTGGCTAAGCATCTGGCTAATAAAGAATTACAATAGTCCAGCCTAGAAGAACAGAAGGCATGGACCAACTTCTCAGCTGCATCTTGGGGAATTCTCTGCCTCACTTTCCTAATGTTACGAAGATGAAAGTAGGCAGTCTTAGAGATATGTCTAATATGTGATTTGAAAGAAAGCTCCTGGTCAAAACTAACACCTATGTATTTAACACAGGTGTTGGAGGCAGTGGTTAAACTATTATCAGATGCTTTGTCAGACATCTAGTTCCTTACAACAACTCAGTCTTATCTGAATTAAGTAACAAACAGTTAGGGGTCATCCAGTTCTTAATGTCATCTACGCAGGATTTAAGCCGCTGTAGATGATTTTGTTCACCAGCCTTAATTGATAAGTAAAATTAAGTGTCATCAACATAACAGTGGAAGTCAATTGAATGTTTCCTGATGACATCACCCAGAGGGAGCATATAAAGGGTGAGATTGACAAGATTGGACCTAGCACCGACACAATACTGACCCTGGTGAGGGGGGACTGAGTGTTATTGATATGAACAAACTGATATCGGTCAGTTAAGTACGACCAAAACCATTTCCTTATTATTATTCATAATTACAACTTTATTTAATTAAGCTGTTACAAAAGAAGACACTTTGTCAACATGTTACACCGTAACAATGAAAGTTTCTTTTCCACTCATTGCTGAATCATTTAATTTAGTCTCAGATGCAGTTCAGTTGTAGACTGACAGGACTCTTCTTCTCCTTTCGACTTATTTCGTTTTTCAGGTCATTCTTCTCCCGATATAACCACACTCCCTCCTCTGAACATGACCCACAGTCAGAAACATAGAGTCAAGTCTATGTTCGACAAGATGACATTTTTTTGAGAAACAGAAAGAAAATAAACAGGTAAACAATCTACCTACTACCTGTGAGGTGAGTATCAGAGTTCACTGGCCACTCCTCCTGAACATGATGCTGTTTTACAGAGTCAGATCCTGACTCTCTAAAACAGTTTGTTGGATTGTTTTCACAATCCAACAAACTCATCCATGTCCTTCTGAATAACTCCTGATTCCTGTGGAAATATCTGGCGTCTCTATGGTCAAATAGTTCCATCCAGAACTGACTCCTACATAAATCTATAAAATAAATGATGGTTTGAAGCATGTACTGTACATATGTTTGAGTGAATGGATGAAGGGGAAATACTATAACTTAATGGTTTACCTCCTCTTTCTGTATATGGACCACCTGGACTCGATCCGCTTGTTGTTAATGTATGAGCCATGTATGTGGCTGGATGCACCAGAGGGGTGTTCTGTGTGGTAGTGGCTTGGGCTTCATTGTATTGCAACCATGGTCCCATTTTCCGTGTCGCAATAAGTCCTCAGTCTCATGGGAACGGCAGCGAGTTGTCAATAGGTCATACGACTATAGCATAATTACGGAGTGTCCCCCATTGAAACACTGCTGCAACAGGGCTGGTCCATCCGCCTGAGCCACGGTATTAAAACACTCCAAAAACCGACCCCACGAAATTCAAGACCGCATTAGTCGGCTCTTACAGGTTCGCTGCAAAACCTTGCTTGACTGCCATCCATCATGGTTGGTTCTATTCCAGTTGGGGAAGAAACTTGCGACGTTCCTCTTCCGTCAGCAACTTGTACTTGTAATTCTGTTTTGGGCTTTTGTAAAAGTGTTTCGTCGATATGTAAATTTGTCTTGCCGATTGTAAATGTGTGTTCCGGAGATTGTAAAAGTGTTTTCATGAATGTATTTTTGTTTCAAAGTTTGCAAAACTGTTTTTTAAAATGTAATTTTGTTTCCGGTTTTGTAAATTTGCTTTCATTAATGCATTTTTGTTTCAGAGTTTGTTAATTTGTTTTCTGAAATCTAATTTTGTTTCAGAGTTTGTAAAAATGTTTTCTTAAAATGTAAATTTGTTTTATGAAATCTAATTTTGTTTTTGTAATTTTGTAATGCCTCAAACTTGAAGATCTCGACACTATAAAACAGTATAGTATTTCATTATAGCAATGACATACACAATAATGTGATACAATCATCTTATTTTGAGATATTGCAGTGTGTCATTATTTTCACTTCTGTAAGAAACAGAATTGAACCAGCAACCAACAACACTCTGGAGATTCTCCAGCTGTGGAGAATAATATACATAAAAAAAACCTTAATTATAAAATACTGTGACTACACAATCAAAAATGGAAGGACATTTTTTTCAAGAGCAGCAGGATATTAAAAAGGAATATCCGACTTCAGTGACATTGGATTTTTAAGCTGTTTGTGGGAAACTCTGGGATCAGAGCCAACGCTGATGATCAGTTGATGCCACTGTTCACTACATATTTTAGGCTCTTATTTTCCTCTGATGATTTCATTGAAAACACACACACACACACATACACGCACATTCTCATAGACATTCTCATAGACACAAACATGGAAGGATACAATTCTTAGAGGCAGTTTATTGCCTTTCGTTACACTTTTGTGATGGGACACTTCTTTCTTGATGTGCGAAAATGAAAACAATAAAAAAAAACCTGGCGAGTGTGTCAAGAGTGGTGTAAAAAAGAAAGAAGGCAGCAGAAAACCAGACTGCACCTGTAAGCTGCTGGTTTCGACACAAGACAAAAGATCAGTTCCTAGTGCGTTTCTTCAGCAAGTTTTTATTTTCACGCCAAATGATAGTGAGATGCTGTCGAACACAGAGGATTTGCTCAGAAACCGATGTCTCCACCGCCGCTTCTATCAGCTATTTAACATAGACATGATCACATATGGAGCCAGAATAGTCTCTCCATATCACACAGACTCTTAAAAGGATAGAGTAAGCTCAGCGGGGGAAAAATAGAGGGAGTTGCATGTCACCAAGCCAATGTTAATCTGGAGTAACAGTCAGGTATATTAGACATAGCTGTGGCCAATGAGAGGAAAACATGATTGTACTGTCTGTACTCTTTTTTGTGTGATATAATTAATAGATAGATAGATAGATAGATACCTCAAATCCATACATAAATATATCCAAATATATACATACATATACGGTACACCCACATATACATATGCATATAAAAGCACATATAGCATGTCCGTACAGTATATTTGTTATCCATATACAAAAACACACACACATGCATGCCAGTACCACATCTATATAAATATATTGTATATACCTAGACATTATTATTATTGTAATTATTACTAATTGTTTATTTGTTATTTTTTAAATAAAAGTAACTAAATCTAACTAAAATCAACAAAAATTAAAATCAAGCTCTAATTGAGGCAGTCCTGTAAACTAAATTGGGACTTTTTTTTAAACAACCATGAATCAATCGTAGAGAGTGTGAAGGAGTTGAGGAGAAGCACTTTGTTGGGGGTAAATCCACATCCCCTATACTCTCCACTCCTCTCTTCCTCCCCTTGTCTCCATTCTCCTCCTTTTTCCTCTCCACTCAGGCATATTGATGCAGTGTAGGAGGTTAAGTCATTGGTTTAGTGTCCGTGTGGCCGTGACATTCTGCCTGGCTGAGCTGTAATTGACTTGTCAGTGAACATATCATTTAAAGCTCACTTCACCTTCTCCAGGTCTGTCCAGGAACTGGCGATTGACAGACTGTTATAAAACCCTGCCTCTGCAATTTGGAGAACTCTGTTATTTTCCCTGCTGTTTCTTCTGACAGGTTCCTCTTCTCATCAGTCCCCATGAACCCCAAATCCACTCCTTTGACTTCTGTACTTGCCATTGTCTCACACTTGTTTTGTTTAGTCTAACTATTGTTGTCTTTCTCGATCTGTTTACTTGTCAGTCCCTCTCTCTGTGTCTCTCTCTGACACCTCTGAGACTTTCACCTGCTGGAGAACAATCAGGATTAAGACGACTGTCAGCCTATTTTTAGTATCCAGGATCATGACATTGTTTTATTTTTATTGAGTTGTTGGAGACTGAGGCGGTAAATAGAATGCATTATCAGATAAAGGAAATTAACTCCTTGCTTTTGCTCTGATTAGTTAAAACAGCATAATTATATTGTGCTTTATTTTGTGCAACTATACATTTAAAGAATCAGAGATTCCTATTAAATACTACAGTATACATTCATCAATTCATTTTCATCCTCTGATCTGTTAGCGGGGGGCAATGGGGCATTAGTCTCCACAATTGCCACCCAAATCACACTTCTCCATACTATGAGCCTTACTGTGGGTGGTGAGCCCACTGGAAGTTATGTGTGTTGGGAAGGTGTTATGATCAGAGCACGTCAGTGCCAACTTCAGAGGACTCAAAGCTGAAGTCCGTTGCAGTGTTACAAGTTGACGTCCCCAGATCTGAGGATCGGGCTGAGCTTAGGCCAATCATGTGCAACATGTACTATATGTGACGTAGCAAGAAGTGATTAATACCTTATTGATAGGGCCCTCTTGAAGCTACACAACCTAATTTACCTCAACCTCCCTCACTACACCTGCTTGAACCTATACAGTAGAGAAATCAAGCAAGCAATGCACACAAACAATCTTAGACGTACGTAGAGGGCGGGCAGTACAATCACCTCAGGCATCAGATCATACAGTGTGAGAACAGTTTGAGCAGCAAAAAAAATGCACAGTTTTATGTCCAGCTTTAGATGATGATAGAAGTTTTTTTTTTCCTTCTATTTGAGTAATTACCCACTCTCTCCCTCTGCCTCAAAAAAAAAAATAAATACACAGTTTCACCAATTTGTTTGGTTGTGGTGTTTCGAATAATTTTTTCCCCATTTACAAAGAATACAAAACACTTTTTGTCTCTCTGATCTCAGGGAGCGAGGAGTGAGATCCAAAATTGATTCTAATCATTTAACACTTTTGATGCAGAATTTGTTTTTAGAATGAAGGCGATGCCACAAAGACTGAAGAGTAAATTGTGTTTCTCAGCCACATTTGGTAAAATCGTATTTTGAGTGGGTATTAGAAAACAGCATGAGGCCTGATCTGAGGTTTCCTCACAGCTCTGTGCATGTCTGTGAAGGGTTTGAGTGGTTCTGATGGAACATCCAGACAGGAAGGCTGGATTAACTGAGTTACGAAAACAGCAAAGGTCTTTGGTGCATTTAAAGTAAACCAAACAAAACTGTAATATTGCTGATGTGACTGTTCGTCCTTTGTTGTTCAAAGGACGAACAGTCTTCATTCAAAACTAGAAACTAAAATATCACTCTTTTTAACAGAGACAGTTTGTTTACTGAGGCTTTCATCTCGCTCTCGAAATTATTTACATAATTTTCTTTCTAGATACCTTTGGATGGAATTGATGATGCAAACAGACTGAACAAGGCATCAGTCGAACGCAGAGACACAGTGATTTTCTCCGTGGAGTTTGGTTGAGATGTGATTTTTTGAACCTGCATCCAACTGTAAATAATATCCCAGTAATGCACAATTTATCTGTATAAACTAACAAACTAATCTGGATAGAAGTTCAAGTAAGTTCAATAGTGTTTAGTTTTAAATAAAAATTACATTCCAGTCAAACAAAATCATCTTGCAAATGAAAAGCATTCTTTCCTTTCTTTTGGAAAGCCATTTACTACATTTGATCTAAACCCTGGCCTGGATTAGATTATTTTTGGACAACTGGGCCTGGGTGTTAAAGTTTCGTGGAGACCAGCTGAGGGTCTCAGTTACTCTGGAAAATTCGTTGCTCATGCAACAGGCATGTCCTTCTGCCTTTGGCTCACTTTTAGCTGTCTGTCCCTTTACATGCACACAGTCAGGTGTGTGCGCGCACACACACACACACACACACACAAATGGGGCATATGTTATGACTCCCTCGAGACTGGACCCCAGTGCAGCAGCGTTATCTATTTAAGGCCACTAAGTCTGTGGATTATATGAAGATTCAGAGCCGTAATGGTGAGTCTAGCACAGAAACCTGTTTCAAATAAGTGGAATAGAGTTCCACTCTGCATACTTGTTAACAGAGTTTACTTTGCACAACGTTAAAACGTGGTAAACAAACAACACACAAGTCATTGTGAGTGAAGGAGCACCTGTGAGTGGAGGTGACACACCTTTTATTAATTAACAACAGCTGAAGATGTGGTCATGTGACCCAAAACTTAAGGTAATGATATAATCAAACATAAAGAGGATCATAACCAAAAAAAAACCAGAATGAATATCTAAACACCCCCACTTGCTCACATTTCCACAATATTCTTCATGTTGGATTCCCATAATTTACACAAACCAAAACATGATACAAGTTTTAAGAGTCCATTCACTTGTTTTCAAATATCAAATATGTTTTTTCTCAAAGTTCATCAACTTCAGCTTACTAGCTGGTTTAGTGAAAATATCTGCAATCATTCTATTAGTTGGACAGTAGTCCAATGTCATGTCATCATCTTCTAAAGAAGATCTGATGAAGTGGTATTTAATGTCCACATGTTTACACCTTTGTCTGTGAACAGGATTTTTGGCTAAGGCTATTGTACCTTGGTTGTCTTAATCATGTCTTAATGGTTGTCTAAATCAAACATCTGTATTCCTGTCCATCAAAATGTTTCAACAATTGTTTAAGGTAAAAACACTCCTGCGTTGTTGCAACTAAAGCCATATACTCAGCCTCACAGGTAGATAGTGCCACTGTAGGCTGTCTCTTTGTTCCACAAAACGAATGGTCCATGATTGTTTAAGCTAATACAGTAACCTGTTGTGCTTTTCCTATCAGGATCATCTGCCCAATTAGCATCACTATAAGCATGGATTGTGTTGGTACCAAAATGCTTTTTGTAATAAAGGTGTTTATTTTGAGTACCTTTCAAATATCTAAACACATGCTTCACTGTTGTCCATTGCTCAGTAGTTGGTTTTGTAAAATACTGAGACTGTTGACTCACAACAGAACAGCCTGTCAAGTCTGGTCTTGTACATGTTGCTACATAAATTAAGCTTCCAACTACTTCTCTGTACTTTTTCACATCATTCATCATCATCACTGTAGTTGAGTTTCAGTTCACATGGGGTAGCTCTTGGCTTACAGCTGACATACCAAATCTTTGTAGTATTTTCTGAACATATCTGTATTGTGACATCATAACACAATCAGTAGACTGTGCAAAGTCTATACCTAGAAAATGTGTCAATTTACCTAGATCTTTCATTCTGAATTTGGAATTCAACATTTCTTTTACACATTTCAAGACTTTCTCATCATTGGCTGCAATAATCGAATCATCAACCCATATAATCATGTGCACTTTGCTATAGAAACAATGATCAATCAATCAATCAATCAATCAATCAATTTTTATTTAAATAGCCTACATTTACAAAACAAGTTTGTCACATAGGGCTTTACAGGGTTGGTAACATCCTCTGTCCATAGACCCTCAGCCCAGGTAAGGGAAAACTACCGAGGAAAAAACCCTTATAACAGGGAAAAAAAACGGTAGAAACCTTAGGGAGAACCACAGGAGAGGGATCAACTCCCTGGACGGACAGACAGTGCAATGGATGTTACCAGAGCATAAAAATACAATAAAATAAAACAAATACAAAAGATACAACAAATTAGTCAAAATTCTTAAATGTAGTCTTCCAGTAGCCGTTATGTCAGTAGGTGTATGTCAGGTCATCCTACAGCTGATCCTCCTAGTCCTGGTTATCCGAGTTCTGGCATCGACCCATCCATCAGCAACAGCAATAAAAAAGAGAAACAAACAAAAACGGTAGTTTAAACAGATTGCAATAGATTGGGGGAGAGAGTGGAGTAGAGAGTGAGACAGGGACGAGGATGAGGGAGGAGGGGTGCTCAGACTATGCGCTCATTCTAAATGCATGAAGTGAGGGCCCCCTTCCCATAGGCGACATTAAATAAATGGGTTTTTAGTCTCACCTTAAAGGTAGAGACCGAATCAGAATCCCTGACCTGAAGCGGAAGCTGATTCCACAGAAGAGGGGCTTGATAACTCTACCACCTGTTCTACTCTTAGTAATTTTGGGAACCACTAATAGACCCGAATCTAATGATCGGAGCGGTCTGCTAGGTTTATAGGGGGAAAGCAGGTCCTTAATATAGGAAGGGGCCAGATTATTTAGGGCCTTGTAAGTTAATAATAGAACTTTGAAATCAATTCTACTTTTAATTGGGAGCCAGTGTACGGAGGCTAAGATGGGAGTTATGTGCTCCCGTCTTTTGGTTCCAGTTAATATGCGGGCCGCCGCATTTTGGACCAATTGAAGGTTCTTTAAGGACCTGAAGGAAATACCTGATAAAAGAGAATTGCAGTAATCCAGCCTAGAGGATTAGTTTTTCTGCATCCTTACGGGACAGAATATTTCTAATTGCCTTAATATTACGTAAATGGTAGAAGGCAATTCTGCAAATTTGCTTAACATGTTCGTCAAAATTCAAGCTATTATCGAATAACACCCCCAGGTTCCTGACAGTAAGAGCGGGAGGGTTGAAGATTTCCATCCAGATTCAATCCCTGGATCAACAATGGTGGATCAGTGTGTTTTTGTCGTAATACTATAACATCGGGTTTTTCTGCATTTAGAAGCAGAAAATTTTGGGTCATCCATGTCTGGATGTTTTTAACACATGACGCCGAGGGATGTTGTTTGGGTCGTCAGGCCTTGCAGATAAATACAACTGGGTATCATCTGCATAGCAGTAGAAATCTATTTTATGTTGTCTAATAATTTTGCCTAGAGGAAGCATATACAATGTAAAAATAATTGGCCCAAGTACAGAGCCTTGTGGAACTCCGCAATCAACTCTAGTGTGTACAGAGGAGTCCTCGTTTATTTGAACAAATTGGGACCTATCTGTTAGATAGGATTTAAACCAAACAAGTACAGTTCCTTTGATCCCAACATCATACTCTAGCCTATGAAGTAGGATCTTATGGTCAATAGTGTCAAATGCTGCACTGAGATCCAGTAAGACCAGCAGGGACACAAGTCCTTTTTCAGAGGCCATGAGAATAACATTCTTTACCCTTAACAATGCGGTCTCTGTGCTGTGGTGGTAATTAATTAAGTAATTGAAAAGAATGATCTGCAGGATTTTGTAAAAACTTCAGTTCACACAAATAATCATGTAACATTTTGTTCCAGTTGCATCCTGATTGTTTCAAACCATACAGGGATTTCTCCAATTTGCGCACTAGTTTTTCACCATCTTTTGATTTTAATTCATAACCTTCCGGTTGTTCAATGTAAAGTTCATATCCAATTGGTGCATGTAAGTAAGCTGTTTTTACATCCATCTGGTGGACAACTAGATTATCATCTGCAGCTTTTTGTGCCAACACACGGATACTAGTCATGTTAGCTGTTAGCAGAAAAAGTTTCATCATAGTGTACACCTTTCTTCTGACTATAACCTTTGGCAACATATCGAGCTTTAAATCGTTCTGATCCATCAGTAATCTTTTTAATTGCGTAAACCCATTTACCCCCCACTACATCCTTGCCCTTGGGAAGGTTGTCAAGGTAAAGGTTGCATTGTCTTGTAGTGACTGCATTTCTTCGTCCATAGCATCAACCCATTTCTTTGCATCAACTGAGGTAACTGCTTCAATATATGTTTGAGGTACATTACACAACAGTCTGTAACCATATGTATGAACATTTGACTGTCTGCCTGTTAACATATAGTAAGATGTCTGTTTTGTGCGACTATTAAAGCACCTGTTCCTCACCACAGCAGCTGTCTGGACAGCGTAGGTCCACAGCATTTTTGGCAGCTCACTTTCAATTAGCATACACCTAGCCATATCAAATAATGTTCTCCAATTTTGTTCCACTGTTCCATTTTGGTGGGGAGAGTATGGAGCAGAGGTTTCATGTCTATTACTCATCCTGCTCATTAATGCTTGATACTCTTTGCATGTGTATTCTGTGCCATTGTCAGATCACATGCGTTTTACTTTACCATAAGGCGCCACATCAGCAAGAAATTTTTCAGTAGCTGTTACAGTATCACTTTTATTTTTCAAAAAGTAAACAAAAACCGCACTAGAATAATCATCTGTAAATGAAAGAGTGTATCTATGACCATCTTCAGATACTGGGTCTATAGGTATAAGTCAGTATGAACCACATCCAGTGGAGCTTTAGCCTTTGCATCTGGCCCTGTTTCTCATCTGAACAAACTTTCCCTGAGTGCATACTACACAATGTCCAACAGATTTACTACTTAGATTACTAATTTTCATCCCATCAACAACATTTTGTAATTTCATTACATCAGAATAACTGCAATGACCTAAAATTTCATGCCAGCTCTGTAGATCAAGGCTTTTCTTACATTGGTCTTGAACACAACACATGTTGTCAGATGTGTGTAAGTAATAAAGTTTGTTGTGTACATGTATGGGGAATTTTGTACCGTCTTTGTGAAGTAGAACGATTTCCTCCTCCTTGAAGATAACGGTGGCTCCGTTGAAAGTAGCAGCTTTCACAGATAAGATGTTTTGTGGGTAGGTAGGGATATATAACGCACCCCTCAAAGTCGTACGGAGGCTCCTGCCTCTGCTGTCGATCAGCCACACCTCTGCGTCACCTCTGCGCTTGGCGACTCCATTGTGCCTGGAACCGTCAGCCCGCTCCATGCAATGTGTCCCAGCTTGAAAACTATTGTCGAACTTCTTGAATTTTCTTATACCGGTGATTATGTGTGACATTGACCCTGCATCCACCATCAGGCCCTTTTGCTTGACACTTTGCGCCGGTGCCTCTACGTCGCTTATCCGGAACACATACTCCTTCGGACCAGTGTTGTAGGCTGCTTTCTGTACATTATTCCGCTGCTTGGCTCGACTGCGACTTTCACTGTTATGCGTGTTACATTTGCAGTGATTGCACCACTGTTTTCGTGAACAATATCTGGCTATGTGACTACTTGCACCACGTCGGTAACACACCACTGCCGCTCTGCTACTGTCCTTTGTGCCAAAACATGCACACTCTGTGCCAAACTGCGCTCTGGTCTTCATTACATTGTCCTCATCACATTCGTCCATGTCGGGTTCATTTAGTATTGACTTTTTAATCCTTGCAATAGTAAATGTCCAAAAACTTTGTTTCCCACTGCTCATAATTTTTCTCGTCTCCATCAAACACAAGCCTGCTCCAACGGCTGCCGGTCGACTCTTTGTCTCTTCGATTCGTTGTGCTGTTTCACTATCCGGTGCACACATTGAAGATTGCGACTTTTACCAAATCACTCCAAACTGTGTGTTATGAGGCTCTCTCTGGGCCCATAACCTGCTAACAGAGTTTACTTTGCACAATGTTAAAACGTGGTGAACAAACAACACATGAGTCATTGTGAGTGAAGGAGCACCTGTGAGTGGAGGTGACACACCTTTTATTAATTAACAGCTGAAGATTTGGTCATGTGACCCAAAACTTAAGGTAATGATAGAATCAAACATAAAGAGGATCATAACCAAAATAAACAGAATGAAATGGGAGCATATTTCATGGGAGCATATCTCAACAGTTTGTTTCCCAAACTGTTTTTCCTTATGGGGCCCATGTCTAAAATCCCAAACCATTGTGACCAATGTCAACATGATGCAAGGTGACTGCAAAAAATTATTATGACCCAATTGAGGTTTGCGACCCAGTATTTGGGAAATAATGTGCTGATGCACAAATGCCAGAAAAGGGTGACATGTCGGCTCATGCCCACATATTGTCAAGCACACAGCCATTTTTTCTCAAAAGAAAATTCTGATGTTTTATAAATTCTTTTGTTATTTTTGACAACCTGCTTATCCAGCAGTTTCCACAACTGCCACCCAAATAACACCATTTTCAGCCTCGAATTATAAAATTAAAAGCCTGGAAAGGGTTCTGGTTTTAATCCACCAGCTGCCGCATTGCATCTGAGGAGCTCTGAGCATAGCTCTAGAAGGAAGGCTTAGAGTATGGTGCAGTGTGATGTGGGTCGCAGTCATGGAGACTGCTGCCCCTGAGACTTGGTAATAGGTAAGCAGACAAATATGCACGGATGAATAATCAATATACGGAAAACAGGAATTTTCCTATTGGGATTAGGGAGTTAGACGTGCCTGATAAACCTTGGTTGCATGTGATTTTAGGAAGAACGACTGGATAAACCTTTTTCCCGTTTTCTGTTCATTGACCTTAAAATAAAAATGAAACAGATTCTTTTCCTTTTATTTGTTTTTCAATTCCAAATCAAACTCAGACGTCTGCATAGTACACGGACCAGATTCGTTCAGCATTTTCTGATATGACGTTTTTCGTCTCATGTGCTGGAGCAGCAGCATGGGCCCATGAATAATGAAAAAACAAATAAAATAGAACATCAATAAAGATCCATTTGCTGCCTCGTACCTGTAACATCTCTTTAGCTGCACATTTGTCAGTGCAAGGGTGTGATTTTTAAACATGTTGTCATTGCTCTATCTTTTCTCTCTAGATCGGCCTCGGTTTGCTCCACCCACCCCTCTGGAAACACTGTCATCAAAATCGACAAAACAACTATGTCACAACTGCATCTGATGTAAAGAGACGTTGGCAAACATGTTGTGGACCTTCAAACTGTAATTGCCTTCTTACAGCTAGACACACACACACACAAGCACCTTGTACATAATCTTTAATTGCCTCTCAAATGTTTATGTAATGATGGCGGCCCTGAGATAATGGCCAGTGACTGGCTGTTCTGCACTAATAGCATCTCCATAGTTAGCATTTTCACATCAGCGGCGCCCATCACAGATTCAGATTCAGAGGAGAAGGCTGCAATTGTTGAGTGTTGTAACACTGTTCGCCTGGACACGGTCAATTCATTAAAAACCCTTATCGCAGCAGGAGCAAACACACAGCGCAGTGAAGAAAAGATTTCAATAAATAATGTGCTAATGTGACATTTATAACAGCCCTCATCTCAGCTCTCCACCAGGATTAAAATGCCTGAGTCCTTAGCTTTTTATCTCTCTTCTCAGAGATTTCTTACTCACGCTGCAGAGCTTATTAAACTGTAAATTATTTTTATGATCATTACAAAAACAACCTTGTCTGTTTTTCTGGTCGTAGACAAGAGAAGAGGCGTGGATAACAAAGAGTTGATGGAGAAGGTCTTTTTAAGAGAGGAGATAACACGAAAGAAGAGCTCTGTGATCGAAGACCAGGGTTGGAGACAGAGTAAAATAAAACAGAGGGCTCAGAATATGAGGTAAATACACAAAATCTTAGATGGTATAAGGCTTGAAACAACCAGTCGACCAGTAGAACTTAAATAATACTGAGTATAATACTAACACAAACAAAAGAAAAACACACGCACAGGGAATCCCCCGGCTCGTTCTGACACCACTTGCACTCACCCACTAACCCCTGACTTCAATAAGGCACATAATAATACACACACACTCACAGAGGGTGGTCTGGGGTGGGATAGTAATAAAGCTTATATCTATGTATTTATCTATATGTCTGTCTATCAGTTTGTCTATCCAGGGAAGTGGTATTAAACTCACTTTTAACACCTATGGCCTAGTGGTTAAGGAAGCGGATGTGGGTCCACAAGGTCCCCGGTTCGAATCCCCCTACCGTCAAGTTACTGCTGAGGTGCACTGTGCATGGTATCGTTCGCACACACAGCTCCCCGGGCGCTCATTAGCTGCCCACTGCTCACATTGATGATGGGTTAAATGCAGAGGCCAAATTTCGTTGTGCGCTGTGGTGTGAACCACAATGCCAGAATGACAAAAAAAATGAATTTAATCTTAATCTTTAATTTTTAACGAGGGGCCACATCAACAATACAGTTACTGTACCTTACAGGGCCAGCTATAAATGGGAGACTGATGATGAGATGGAACTAGTACAGATAGCCATAGTATTAATACGTGGCACTGGTGCAACTAACAAATATTGTTCATAACTCATCAGGTTAAAAAACTTTGCTGCATGGACACTATATAATTCCTTGTAAGCTACCATGGGCCAAACAAAATGACTTTGTGGGCCACAAAGGATAATACCAATAAGTGCACTGGCTCTCAACCCTCCTGTTGTCCTCAAATTATGTATATTGTGGAGTCTCAGCCAGCACCATACACCCCCGAACAGGTGAGAGTTTATTTTGCAGGCTCAGCACACACAGAGAGAGCCAAAACCAGCATCTGAGAGGGCCCCGCCACTTAGGCTGTGTCATCCAAGGGAGGTATCTTCCCAACTTCCTATTCAGTCAGTGGCATTGGTTGGACCGCCTCCCCACGTGAGCACACCTGTCTGGAATCAGAAAATTGCAGAAATTGCAATGTCTTGTATAAAAGGTGGGTGAAATTCAACATGACTCTCTCTGTGTGAGCTGACGCAGAACCCTCTCATCGGGCGGTAAGTGAGCACTCCACACAGTTCGACCCAGAAAATTTTCAACAGAACACTGTGCTAAATCTTTTGCTACTGTCTATTTTAGGCAACCCAGGTGCACGTATAATCTGGAGACAAAGAAACAAGGAAGCAGACATTAGGGTGGTTTGCTTTGGAAACCCCAGTGTGGACAAGTTTAAAGGAAAAGATTGCTACAGACTTGAGCCTTTTTTGCTTGAGGATCCTATTTTGACTTATTTAATTTGAGCAACCTTATTTTGAATAAAGCCACACCTAGTGCTTGAAAGACTCTCTGTGTTGGCCTGAGTACGCAAAGTTGACAATATACTGCATGTCCTCCAGGTCAAAATGACCTGTCTTCGGCAAATCCCCAATTTAAGCAGCTTAGTGGATTTTTACACACATTTTATTTTGCTTAAGGATCTCAGACAGAACTAAAACATTATCACATTCTGTGTTGTGTAAATAACTGTGACCATGAATTCAATTAGAGTTCACTGTTGAGTCATTATATTTATTTATTTATTTATTTTTGTGAAGGATTAAGGATTTTGTGAAGGGTAAATTTGACCTGAGGAAAACAGGTGGGTTAAAGGAGGTAGACCATGTTGCATTATACTTGAAACATTATTTAAAGCATAACAAAGTACAGTCTTTACCTGATACATCGACTGGGTTGTTATTACTTGTACCATTACTGTATATGGACATTTTTATTGGCCTTTTTTCTTTGGGATGGGATGGCTAGGGGTTCACCTTTTAAATGGGGGAAACAGGGAGATATATCTGGTAAAACTTGTAAATTGTAAAGATTTCTTAATATACTTGTATTTTTTTTCTGGCGTACAATATAAAACATTTATCACAATAACAGCTTTAATAGATTGAAATAGAGACACATCGTGAGGACCTCATGTGATGCTGTGAAAATAAAGGTTTCAAAAGGAATTGCATTTATTTTTCAGAAAGTGAGGAATGATTAGAATCAAAGGTCCATATCACCAGTGTTGAGGCTAACGCATTACTTTCGACGCCGTTACGCAAAGCACCTACTTTTACCTAACAAATAACGCGCTGTTTAATCAGTTTGATAATGCCGTTATCGTTAACTAAGTATGAAGGTGCCCCTTGCTATCCACTAAAATAGTACCGCTTTGGGTAAAAATCTTTTATTTCTTATCGCCTGAATGTTAACCGCAAGCATTGGTGTCTGCTGGGAATGATTAACTGTGGTAACTCTTACAGTCATGGTGTGAAACTTGTGCACTATGTAAATCATTATGTTGAAAAGGGGCGATGATTGGTTGATATAGTTTCAGCTAAGCCAATCAAAACGAGACCTGGGCGGGTCTTCTTGCCTTATAGGGAAATAAACACAAACTCTCACACTCACAGGTGACGCGGTACAGCAGCACACACCCACAGGCAAGACGACAGCAAGAGGCAGTTGATAAAATAAAATGCCTGTCAAAATGTCTAAACATTTAGTTTTTATTTTACTGTAATGTACAGTGAACGTATAACTTATTTCCAGACTTTAATTTCAGCGCTGCTCCCTGCAGCTCCACTCTTACATCCACACAGCTCTAACCACGCCTCCCCACAATGGGAAACATGAACCCTATAACTGAGGTATAAAACCTTATAACCATTACAGTCCCAATAGATTTCATTATGATAGTTGCTACAGAGCTCAACACTAAACTGTTTATAG
>JAFBJS010006762.1:35619-78657 GCA_016785265.1 Paraplagusia blochii
CCAAAGATTATTTCTGTTTTCAATATTTTCAAAATATTCCACTGTCTTGGAGAAAATCAAAGGAAACAAAGTAACTGTATTTGGTTCCTCGCCCTTTGGTGGTAAAAATTTGTATATGTAAAATTTACAAAATTAAAAAAAACACCTATAAGATGAAAGGAACATGTATGTTAGTTTTAGAACATAGGTGCTGATCCAGACTCCTTCAACCAATTAGCAGGTACAGGTACCTTCTGATTGTTTGAATGAAGTGATTTGTGATGTTGGGTGATCTCTTCTGAATGGCTGAGTGAGGACCACATGGTTCTTGACCTCACTGAGGTAGAGGAAGGGGGATTTGTAAAGGGTGCGGAAATTTCCAAAAACAGTCACTTGCCCTATAAAGGTTAATGTGTTTTCAAAGTAAAGTAAAGCAACTAGTGATTAGTTACTTTTATATTTTGGTAACTAGTAACGTAACTAGTTACTTTTTCAGAGCAGTAACTAGTAAAGTAACAAATTTGTTTTTTAAAGTAATTGTCCCAACACTGCATACTACCAGGAAGTGGAGTTTATGTGCTGAAAGATTTCCCTAACCTCACAGTTTGCTCTCCCTCCACCCACTTATGTCTTGTGTCATATAAACAACAACAAGGCAGAACACACTTCACACCAAGAAGGCCAATTCTGATGTGACTCACTCTGGCGGAGTCCCGTGAGCCCTTCAAGGGGCGACTTCCCTGCGCTGCAGGCCTTCGTTGGCTTGTCCCTGATCTCTGACCCCTGACACAGTCAAGCTGTGCTATTACAACACAGACAGAGAGAATTCAGAAAAACACACGCACAGGGAATCCCCCGGATCATTCTGACGCCACCTGCACTCACCCACTAACCCCTGACTCTTATAAGGCACGTAATAAAACACACACTCTCACAGAGGGTGGTCCGGAGTGGGATGCTCTCTGTTTTTACAGAAAAAACTCTGTGTTTCCCATTTTAGGTGTGTGTATGTGTGTGTGTGTGTGTGTGTGTGTTTTTGTCTCGGTCAGTCGTCAGTCGTTCATCTCACATGACCATGAGTTCAGAAGAACTTAATTTCAATTCAACTCTCTATATGGAAAAGGAAAGTGAGTAAGGGAGATGGAGGGATGAAAAGTGGAGCTTTGATGCGAGAAAGGCAAGACTATGAGGTGTTAGTTGTCTTGTGTGTCTTTCCATGGTTGTAAGCCGAGATTTTGGTGTCAGAGTGATTGTAGAGGGTAGAAGATCTGTGATTGCACTACCTGCAGTTGGAGATCTTCACATGGCTGACGTTCCAGACTCTAAAATCTACAGTCATGGAAAAAAAAAAACATTAGAACACCCTTGTTTTCTTCAATTTCTTGTTCATTTTAATGCCTGGTCCCACAAAATCTACAAAACAAGAAGATTACAATTCTTTCTAAAAGCACAGTTATTTTCAGTACAATTCCATATCTATTGATGTACCATACCGAGTGTTTTCTCTTATAATTTAATTTAATTTATAATTTAATAATCATGGAAAATGACTAGTTATCATCTCTGAAATCAAACTCTTGTAAGCTATCTTTCTGGTTGTCAATATCTTTATCCAGTCATTGAAAAAACAAGAAATTGAAGAAAACAGCAGGGAGTCTTTTTTTGTTCTTGCATAACTGTGTTAAAACTTTTGCTGATTCCTGTTGGTGTCATCAGGGATCCAAATCAATGACATTATGGCCATAAAAAAGAAAAAAAAATCATAGCTCACAGAGGGGTCTGTCAGTAAAGCACCTTTCTTGGCTACAATGGAACATCTAGATTTTCCAAATGGAAGGATCGACAGAAAATCATCAGCAAGAAAATAAAACAATGAAGGAAAGGAAACTCCTGGTCATGTGGCATTGTGATTTACTCCACTACACAACAAAATATCACCTTTGCATTTAAACCATCACCAAAGTGAACAGTGGGCAGCTTTGAGTGCCTGGGGACCAAGGAGTTGGGACAGTGCCATGCTCAGTGAACCTCAGTCGGAACCTGGCAGTTGGTGGATTCGAGCAAGGAACCCTCCCCAGTCCGGTTCTTCAACCAATAGACGACCACTGCCCCCAAAAGCTTCCTATTATGTCATATGTCAAACTGTTTGTCTGCAAAACACTTCCACCTGTGTCAGATATTCCATAGTCACAACATGCCCTGTTTTTCCAAAACAGCATTCCCCCATTGATGACCCGTCCATCCGTATCCATCCTTGACCTCTCATTTCCAAACAAATAACTGGTTTATTTTATTCTCTCAGCAAATGGACTCAACAGAGAAAATCCGCCCATGCGGCTCATTTGTTTTTCACCCCCTATATTAATTTTGCAGTCATATCCGCGCAAGTGTGTCTCTGCAGCAGCTAGCAGTGTAATGCATCCACACATTCCTTCCAGAGAATGCCAAACAGCTCAGTGAAAATGAGCTGCTGCAAACCGCCACTCCATAAGGGCCCCTGCTACTACTGTGCTCTTCAAACATACACACACAGACACACACACACACACACACACACACTCCATTTCTGTGAGTGCTCCTGCCACTAGCTTCATTTGCACTAAGAAAATGTCCTCTGCTTGTTAAGTCGAAGCAATTAGTGGCTAATTGAGAATCTCTCAGCAGAGAGGACAAACTCGCTTCCCCTCCGACTTGTCTCTTGTTGCAGCTTTTTTTCTTCCACAAGGGCTCGAGCGCTTCCATCGCTTTGTGTGCCTGGAAATCCACACCTCGCTCCGTGTCTCCA
The DNA here is from genome assembly GCA_016785265.1 of Paraplagusia blochii. Taxonomy (NCBI): domain Eukaryota; kingdom Metazoa; phylum Chordata; class Actinopteri; order Pleuronectiformes; family Cynoglossidae; genus Paraplagusia; species Paraplagusia blochii. The sequence goes on from JAFBJS010006762.1 coordinate 38,384, forward strand.
GGCGATTGTTTACACACACACAGCTCCAGCCTGAGGGGAGAACACGGGGAGGAGAACACACAGGGAGGAGGTCTCCTGGTGGCACCTGGAGAACCTGAGAGAACAGGGTCTGAAAGGAAGAGGTTGACGTTCAGCGACGACCTCAGCTCCAAAACATGGTCTATACTTGTCAAGAATTCTATTGGAGAATCTGCATGTGTTATATCATGTGTTGTTGTTTCTTGTGTAATGTTTTCTGACGTCACTGTTGGGAAATAACTGTGTGGAGTCGCATCAGTGCAGATGTGACAACTACTGTAGTTGCAGTAACTCTAATTCACTTTAGACTAAAACTTTAAAACTAAGAAAGGGGCAGTTGGTGGCCTAATGGTTAAGGAAGCGGACCTGGGTCCGCAAGCCCCTGGTTCGAACCCCCCTACCGCCAAGTTATCACTGAGGTCCACTGAGCATGGCACCATTCCCACTCACAGCTCACCTTGGTGATGGGTTAAAGACTGAGGTCACATTTCATTGTGTGCAGTGGTGTGAATCACAATGTCACAATGACATGGAGCTTGCTCCTCCTTTAAAAAAAGTAATGAAACAGTTTTTTTCTATAAAACACATTTTAGTTTGTGTTAACACTAAATGTATACCACTTAAAAAATACAACAAAACAACTTTGAAAAACAAAAAATAAATAAATTGATAGTAAACTATAAACTAAATAAAATAAAATAAAATAAAAACAATAAAGACTTTTTGTCTCTTCATCTGCAGCATCTCCAGTTCCTTTTCAATTTTTTTTTCAATCTTTTTTTTCACAGACCATTAAAAAACAATGCTTGCTACAACAGTGCATAACCCACTAATTCAACGCATTTTATATACATCTTATATATAAGATATTGTTTTTACCAGGTGGAGTTTGTCTGGCTGGTTGGTGTAAGGGTAATAATAATAATAATATCAAAAATACCAGGGAGATTCCACCCTGGAACTATTGGTTTGGATATGTTTTTAGCTTTCTGTGTGTTTTATGTGTTTCAACAGACTCAATTTTCTTCTCTCCAGGTTCTTCCCTCAGACAAACATGTCAATTGGATGTAAAACAGTGGCCCATGCCTCCATGTTTCAGTGCTACTTGAGCGAAATCCCCCGGCTCTGTGAAAACAACATATTCACACCGTTTTTAGGCGTATGTGGAAACTAAGCACTCTCTAATTCCACCTGGATCTACCCTGCCGTGATCTCAGCCAAGCTGTGGGGCTATAACAGGGACACAGGGCAGATTACCGCAAATTCTGCCGTTCGCAGCAACCCAATACCCCTGACACAGGCTCAACCCCAGCAGTCCCCCACTGCCAAGTAAAACACCTGGCATCTGGATGAGGAGGCCGGGTCTCGCAGCGACCACCAGATTGTCAGCTGAGCCTCTGACATGCACATAGTAAGCATTTCATTAGGTACACCTGTTCAACTGCACCTCAATGCAAATAATGTCTGATCTCCCAATCACAACAAGTCACTGCATTCAGACATGTAGTACACACTGAAGAGGAAACCCGTCACTGATTTAACCTAAGACATGAAGGAAGATCAGTTCCAGTTCTAGTGTATACTTCAGGGTCCAATATGAGAGTTAGGAAAAACTGCACTGCAAAAACACCATTATTTCTTGCATAAAACAAAATATGGGTTAAGGCTATTTCTCTCGACAATATCTTTTTGTCAAAATTAAATCTTGACATACTAACCTGCCTCAACACTGGACAAAAACATTTTTTTTTTGTTAAATACAAGTTCAGAATAGGCAGGAATGTTTACTGGGAAGGAAAAGGCTGTATTTGAATAAAACACAAAATATTGTATCCATTGCTGGGTTGCAAGAGCAATAGCGAAACACCCAAATCACAATACACCACACTGTTCCTTCCTGCAGGTGGTGAGCCCACTGGAAGCCAACCGCCCTAACCAGGATCGAAACTTGCAGAGGAGGTGAACCCAGGGATTTCACACACTTTGCCTATAAGTTAACATAAAGGATTGTAACAATGTCATATAACATATTGTGATAACATCATAAAAAATATACACCGTCATCTCAAAATGTCTTTTCTTTTATGCTATTCTTTCTTTCTTTTTCTAAAAAAGAAGAAAATTGGCAATTTTTTAAAAAAAGCTGGAAATACCAGGAAGCAATTTCTGAGTTTAAGCAATATTCTGTTTTCCTTTCTGCCCAGATCTGTTTTTTGCCTGCTGGCAGCCATGTTTCCAGCGAGGGAGCGCCCTTGCCTGAGGCTGCTAAACAAGGAAAAAAATAAACAGGGCAACGTTTTTGAGCCGCAGCACTCATGAAATGATGGCAGAAAGAAGCTGTTGTTGCTGAGGCCACATTTCACGTGATAAACACGACAAATGGGGGAGGTGTCACACGCTTCCGAATCAAAGGCATTCGAAAATTCTCTGAGAACAGTGGGTAAATCACATTGTACCATGGCAATCCAGCAGCTGGTGTGGAGTTGTTTCAAGACACATTCAAAGACCTTCCCCTTAATTTTTGGATTTCAAGCTTTAGCTGATGAAAATCAATAGAGCATAGTCGTCTGACAATGATCAGTGGTATGAATGTAGGGAACCAATCATGACTCTTTTTTATGGTCTTGTGATGTAAGAGAGGCTTTATAATGCTCCTAAAAGCTAAACCAGTGAGTTAACTGCTTCCTAAAGACTTTGGCACTGTTTGGTCACTATTTGTAGTCCGTGCATACTGGGGGCAGGCAGCTATTTGTAGTCAGTGGTACTCAACCCTTGGGCAGCAGACTGGCATCTGACCATGGATCAACCGGTTTCGGGCCTAAACAAAAAATGTACAGCTTATATTATTTTTGTTTTATGTGTTATCTGATTCTGAATGGTGGGTAGGGGTGGCCTAGTGGTTAAGGAAGCAGACTTGGGTCTGCAAGGTTTCAGGTTCGAATCCACCAGTTGCCAGGTTGCAAGTGAGATGCACTGAGCATAGCACCATCCCGACCCACATAACCACCACTCACAGGAAGGCCCACAGTATAGTGCAGTGTGATTTGGTTGGCGCCAGCTGACTCTGCACCCTGCACCCTGCCAACAGACAAGGAAATGGAGATAGATGAATAAAGGATTCTAAATTATGTTTTATTAATAAAAAATAATGGAATATTTCCATTATATTTGTCTTTGACTCACATTTGATACAAGATGCTCGGCTCGGTCACAAGAAACAACCATCTTTGGAAAGTTTTTGTGGCAAAAGATTCAGTCAACAAAAGAAGAGTTGACATTTTCAAATAAAAGAAAGTCTCATTTTGCAGACAACGCCAGGATTTCCACTTTAAATATGGATACAGTGCTACATGGTTCTCCCACGCTCAAAGTCTGCGCTACATTGTATGCAACAAGTGATTCACTAGTGAGCAGTGTTGGGCAAGTATTACTTTACTAGTTACTGCTCAGAAAAAGTATCTAGTTATTTTACTAGTTACAAAACTATAAAAGTAACTAATAACCAGTTACTTTACTTTAAAAACACATTAAAAAAGATTAGTGTTGTGGTCTGCAGCAACTATCATAATGAAATGTAGTGGTACAATATAAATAAAATAGATGTTTAGACATTTTGACAGGCATTGTTAATGTAACCTCAACTTGCCACTTGCCGTTGTCTTGCTAGGCAAGAAGACCCGCACAGGTTTCTTTCTGATTGGCTTAGCCCGAAACATTAACATATTAACCATCAACCAATCATCACTCCTTTTCAACGCATCGGTTCAGTTAGTGTGCACGGCCATCTTTCATTAATGACTGACAGTAAGCAGTAAACAGGCTACGCTGCCACACAGTCCTCTCTCTGTGGTTGGGAGAAGCCGTCAGATAGTAACAAGCAACAAGCCCCTTTACTCTACAGTAATAATAACTGCGTTACTGAATGCGCATTACGTTGTTAGTTACATAACGGCTTTACAAGTAACGTGTAAGTCCCAGAATTGTTCGTGAAACAATGAAGCCTTCAAACCTGCTTCACCAGAAGAGACCAATAAATACTAATCTACTGGATACTATTATATATAGAAATGCCTGTATTAATGCCATGTCATATCATGTATTCACCATACCCTAAATTTCAGATATTTAACCATGGTCCATGGCGCAAAAAAAGTTGTGGACCACTGCTGTAGATTTATAGTCACTAATTTAAACTAGGTAGGTGAACAGTTATCTTGTTATATTGGCTAAATATTCAGTAAAATGATGTAAACAACGACAAAGTTAAACTATGGATTGAAAAAAAAAGTACAACTGCCGTGGTGAAATGAGACAATTTAAACAGTTTATCTTATTCACCCAAAGCGAGGGCACAGTCCTTGAATCTAACAGAGACAAACTGTGGAAGTTATTTACTCAGAGCCATTTGCAACACTTTGAAGATGCCTTCACTGTCCAGCCCCTGTACATTAAAAGAATCAGCGTGCAGGAGAAAAACCACCTCCACCAAGAGTCTGTGGTCACTTCACTGTCAAACACATAAACAACAGCAGAAGCCAACATGTGAGAATTAATTGCATTTAACATCCATTACCCAGGAGCCTTGAAGGCTGGAGGAGGAGGAGGAGGACTTGGCTGTAACAGACTGTTCCTAACCTTCACACCGCTCCGGTATCAGTCACTGTCAGTGTCACCACTGCTGTTCAAGGCCTTTTTGAAGAGGACTGTTAATAAATTACACCACATGCACTCGGACTGGACACGGTCACGGCTGAACATGTGGAGACAGAGACGGTGTGGGGCCTTAAATCATCTCAGACAATGAATCTTGTGGACAAGTTTCCATCTAAGCAAGGCTTTCACTGATTTACAGTAGACCTTCAGGATAATCAGTGTTGACTTCACCTTATTTCCAGTCTGCAAGTTTCGTAGACTACAAGAGGAAACCCCCCCATCTTACCTTCCCCTGTCCAATGAACCAAAATTTATCAAACCTTTTATTCTTGCTGGAGACCAATCAGTATTTGATCCTTTGAACCCTGCTACACTATTGTGTTTTGGTTTTTTTTCACATTTTTCAGTGAAAATTAGGGGAAATGTGAGCCAAAGTCAAGTTACATCTTTTGTAATCATCTTGTAAACTATAAGCTTTTTGGGTGAATAATCCCATTTTGGAAATCTCCACTCGCTTTTTATTTTCTTGCATTAATTCAGCTTCTAATAAACCTTTTTCTTTTAAAAAAAAAAAAATCACTTAATAAGACTATTCTTCATACCGTGAAGTTGGAACTTGTGGAATCAGAAGAGGGAGAGAATTCCCAGGTCATTTCTCCTCTTGAAATTATCCATTCAGCCTGCACTGCTGTTAGCATGTGTCAATCAAAAAGATGTCCTCTACGGGGAGAGAGGAGTGTAGGCACTGGAACAGTTATTGCTCTCCTCCGCCACTCCAAAAAAATGGCACGTGTGCCAAACACATCTGGGCAGAGGAAGATGGATGACATGTTTATCAAGATAATTTGTGTGAATGTTGGCTTTGCAGCAGATCATACAGCAAAATACCCCATGTCTGTGACCTCAGGCGGCCACCTCTTCATTATAGACACATTTCCCAACACCGTCCCTCCGTCCCTGTGTCCTCCATCTCCACCCATTCATTCCAATTTAGCCCTTGTTAGGACGGACCAGCCTTGGGAACAGCCAAGCAAAGCCTCTCATTTAATTATACAGCACATTACATATGACACCACTTACACACACCCATTCACTCCACCCTGGTGCAGGTTGGAAGAAGTTGATGGAAATAGCCAGTAGCTTGATATGGAGATGAGAGCAGTGGTGGCTGCGGTGATGGTGGCGGGTTGGTGGTGCCTGCCCTCATTGGCCTGCTCTCTTACTCTCTCTAATGTCTGTGTGAAGCTCTTTGATTCTCCGTCTCTCTGCCTTTACAGCTGGCGTGCTTGTTTGATATTGTTCACAGACTGTGAAAGTGGATCTCCACAGATGGCCTGCTATTGGAAATTATTTCATTTCCTGTGCAATATTTCTGCTTGGTTTCACCATGTGCTGTGGTTAAAATGTGGCCATTTCTTATTCACCCTGCCTGTCTCTCTCTCTCTCTGTCTCTCTGACTTTTCACGAAATTTACTCTCTGTTTACCCAAAATGCATCCAGAGCTGCTGCCTCCTTCACCCACACACCACACCAGCCGAGACACCAACCACCATTTTTACACCAGCTGTCACTATGTCACACTTTCCTTGAATTGCCCCTCGGGGATTAATAAAGTGTTTGAATCTTGAATCTTGAAACTATGGCAACAGGGTCACAGCTCCTGGCACTGAAATCCCCCTTCACAACCCTCATTGAAATGACATCGTTGTGGCAACAATGAAAGAGAAAAATCATGAAATGCTTTTTTTTTTCCCAGACCTTCACACCAGCACGTCACCTAGTCACATACCCTTCCCATACACTGACAGCAAAGACTGGGGTCCAATCCCAACATCATCAGGTTCAGATCTTTTGTTACACTAAGTCCAAGACCTCGGTTCCTGTGGTTAGATAGAAATTAAAATATATTTTCTACTTTCTACTAATTTTCAACTACCGTCCACTGGATCCTTTAACAATGGATTATCTTCCTATCTTTCATCCCAATATAGGTATCTTTTATTTAGACTTAATTGTCCATCTATCCCTCTATCCTTTCCATTCATTTGCTCATTGACCCAACCTTCCATAGATTCCTCATCTTTCCCATACACCACCAAATGTAATCCTTTTTTCCCTTGGGGATTAATGAGGTATTTTAGTTGTAATTGAATTGATCCATTTAAGCAGCAATCACTCCTCATGTCCATCTTTCCATCTATCCATCGAGTTTCCACTTTGGCAAAATATGCATCCACCCATCCATCCATCCATCCATCCCTCCGTTCCGTCTGCAAGTCCAGTCATCTATCCCCTGTTCTTCAGTTCATAATTCCATCCGTCAATTTCACCTAGCTGTTTAATTGTGAAACTGATATTATTTTCTCTGGATTAGATTTAACACGGTTACATAAAGAACATTCACAGTAAAATCAAAGCTTTGCTCAGTGCGTAGTGTTAAAACACCAGTGTTAGTCCAGCACCTACCCGTGAATACAACAGCACTGTATGTCTCTCAGGATGAGTCAGCTGCTTTGCTAATCTCTTGATCTGAGGAGGATCACAGCAGCTTCCCTCTCACAGCGGCAAACGAAAACAGCAAAAAAAAAAAACAACTGTGACTGTGCTGCTCACCCAAGGCCAGCAGCCGCTCTCTCCGGTGTGCCTTGACCAACAACAGCTGAAGTCCCTGACCCCGGGGCCCCATCCATCAGGCTTTCAGCACCAGCCTGACACACACACACACACACATCATCAGCACGCAACAGAGAAGTGCATGGGAGTGATAGGGACACTGGAACAAAACAACTCTGTACTGTATGTGTGCACCTCATCCATGTTCATCCCAACGTGTCTTTCCACACTTATGACTTCATACACACTTGCGTGAAGTGTCTCCAAAGGAAATGTTTTAGGAATTAAGAATTAGGAATTGTTTATTGTTCATCCTCCGAGGGGGAAACACACTTTTTATATTAGCTCAAAAATTATACATGTATATTTGTATATATATATATATATATATATAGATATATATATATATATATATATATACACCAACAGATAGTTAAATAATAAAAAAAATACTAGTTAAATGACAGAAAGATAAGAAAATGCAATCAACTGTAAGAGATGAAAAAATTTAATGGCAACACAATACGCATAAGTAGAAGGTTTATTATGCAGAGCACTGGTTGTAGAGTCTGCTGAGGGAATGAGAGGGCGGTAGCCCTCATTTCTGCACTGTGGATGCCGGAGCCTCACACTGAAGGAGCTGCTCAGGTCCACTACAGTCTGATGTAGTGGATGGGTGGTGTTAACCCTGATGGAGGAAAGCCTGGATAGTGTCCTCCTCTTTCCCACCTCCTCCACCAAGTCTAATGAGCAGCCCAGAACAGAGCTAGCCCTCCTGACCAGTTTATTAATTCTTTTCCTGTCCCGGTCAGTGCTCCCCGAACCCCAGCAAACAATGGCAGAGTTGATGGCAGAGGCCACCACAGAATCATAAAAAGTCCGGAGGAGAGGCCTGCACACTCCGAAGGACGAAGGACTCTCCTTGGAAGGTGGAGGCGACTTTGGCCCTTCTTGAAGAGGGCGTTGGTGTGAGTGGACCAGTCCAGTTTATTGTTTAGGTGAACACCCAGGTACTCAAAGCTGTGGACCAGCCATGTCTGAACCCTGGATGCTTACTGGTGAATGTGGTGATGCTTTTTTTCCAGAAGTCGATCACCAGTTCCCTCGTTTTACTGGTGTTCAAGCACAGGAAGTTGCTCTCACACCAGTCCACAAAGTCCATGATGACCGACCTGTACTCCAGCTCATCCCCGTCAGACACACAGCCAACAATGACTGAGTCATCGGAGAATTTCTGGAGGTGACAGCTGTTGGAGTTGTAGGTGAAAGTGTGGCCTCAATGGCACCTTGAGGTTATAGTCTAGGTTCTTCGTCCTTTCAAGAACTGACATAATGTCAGCACTGGGTTTACGAAGAACCACTTGAGTCATGGCAACTCAACTCAACAACACGTGACAGGAAAAACAAATAGGACTCATCAGAGTGGTCGAGTCAAAAAGGTTGAGTCCGAGTTTGAATCCAGATCAGATGGAAGAACTTTGTTAATCAATTAATTATTAATTATACTTAATTCCAATTCCAATTGTTCAAGATAATACAAGTTATCATAATGGATTTGATTTCTTTGGTTGATTTCTTTCTTCTCTATTACCTCCCCTCTTGGTTTAGGTACATTGTCATTGCCATTGGTGTTTTTAGATAGAGCAGAGAATATCTGCTGCATGAGCTTTTTTGCAAACCTTTTTTTTTATCTTCATCCATTCTCATCATACCAGGAGAAAAAGCTAGAAAAGCCAGACTGAGATGGTTTGGACATGTCCAGAGGAGGGACAGTGGATACATTGGTAGAAGAATTATACTAGAGATGGAGCTACCAGATAGGAGACAAAGAGGAGATTGATGGATGCAATAAGGGAGGACATGGTGGTAGAGTCAAAGTAGAAGATACAGAGGACAGGGGGAGATGGAAAATGTTGACCTGCTGAGGCAACCCTTGCATAAAAAAATAAAGGGACAAGCAGAGAGGAGAAGATTATTGTGTCAGGAGCTTAGCTTTCATGGTTTAGTTTCGAATTCAATAAACTATAGCCAAGACCTGCAATTTATCATTGAGTCAGGTGTAGTCCTGGGTCCGACAGAGACGGAAAAAGAGTTGTCTTTGTGTCATGGGCTTTCAAGTCGATAGAGAACAGTTTGAGTTCTTGTCCCTAGGCTGAAGCCTGAGATCTCAAACCTTTAGTTTACATTTGTTAATAAACTTCTCATGATCTGGACCCATATCTGTTTCACTTCAAAATATATGCAGTTCATAAAGTTTGCCGATTTTAAAGAAAAAATAAAACATTGATTTCTCTGTTTAAAAGTGTCTAGACTGGATTTCCTGAGATAATGTTTTGAGTAAAGGCTAAAATTGACCTGAGAACCTGCAGGACCAAAGCAGAAAATCTACCAAACTGGGCTCATTGACGTCGGCCTAACAGTCTTTGGGAAAGCTTTTTCTGGATCAAAAGTGGGTTAAATAAAAACAATCGACTGGTCCTAATCTGGTTTTGACAGGTCCATTTGAGCTCAGAAATGAGATGGCCTGATCCCAGAAGGAGGAGACTAGACAGATCAACCCAGGTCCCCTCTGGGCCCCGATGCTAATTAAACACTAACAGATAGAAAAAGCCTCCTCCACACTCTAATTATTCCCCATTTCAAGTCTATTTTTTTCCAATCAGTGCCTTCTTTATTTCTGAGAGCAAATTGCCCAGTAATCACTTTCTGGTGGAGAGTTCTCTGACTCTAATTGCTGAAAATGATTTTGTCATTATTGGAACACTGGCTATTCTTATCAGTCATCTGGCAGGAGACAAATCCATCTGCAAATCCTGATCCCAGGAATAAATGGGAATATTGTGCAGAAATTCTTAATGATGGCTGGAAAATTGAACTGTGCATCTTTGGGTTAATTGATCGAATAAAAGGTTGAAAAAAGCAATTTCTGCACAATCTAAATAAACAAAAACAACAAACATACATTTTCGACAGAATTCAAACTCCTAAACTATTATGTCATTGATTTCAAAGAGGAAATCTCCTGAGGGATTAATAAAGCTAATCTCATTTAATCCAAGTGTGATTTAATGTGTCTGTTAGCTGCACACAGTGACATAAACCATTTAATTAAGTCAAGTCGTTCACAGCATGGTGAAACTTGTTTTGCATGGTTTATTTATAATGATTATAAAAGTGAAAATATACACACATTAATGCTCTTATAAATCCACATCTAAATATTCAAAGGTGAAGCAATGAAATAAAACTATACACATTTAAGAGAGAGAATGTCCTGACAGCAGGATGAAAAGGAACTCCGTGAGACAAAACAAGGACAAGGACAAGGACAAGGACAAAGACACAGAGGATGGCAACTTCCTGTTTCCTTTTTACTTCAGTTTCCTCGTCCTCTCCCTCGGTCCAGGTGATGCTGCTTCATTTTTTTCAAACTTTTGATGTGTACAAGTTTGACTTTGCTGGACAGGAACTGACTCTGTACAAACACACGCAGATAAAGGTCTCACTCAAGTGGCAGTGATTGACTGTCAATTCAACTGAGGCCTCTCCACCTAGCCACAATAATTTTCATGTCCCCCGAGGTTCTGGCTGTGGAGGTGGGGTGGCAGCCATCTTTGATCATATTTTATCAATCACCCCTAAATCTGACATAGTCTATAAATCATTTGAAAGCCTTGTTATCAGTCTGTCTCACCAAAAAGGGAAGACAGTTTTAATTGCCATAGTCTACCATGCTCCTGGTCCATACTCTGATTTTCTTTCTGAATTTCCAGAGTTTCTATCCAATGTAATCGTTAAAACTGATAGACTTTGTATACTATTTTGTCACTGTTTAGTTCGCCCGCCTGCCCGTCCTGGGTGCGGATCCTCTCCACTGTCGATCAACCTGAGGTTTCTTCCTTTTTTCCCTGTCTGGGTTTTTTTGGGAGTCGTTCCTCAGCCTGTGTGAGGGTCTATAAGGGCAGGGGGTTTATTCTCCCTTATTGAAAATTGTTGCTCCAATGTTTGGATGTTTTGTGCAGTGCCTTGAGATGACGGCTGTTGTGATTTGGCACTTTAAATAAATAGAAGTTGATGTTGAACCTAACAACACACACTTGGTTAAGTGTAAACAAATTTAATATATGCTTTTAGAAAAAATAGAGAAAGACAGATAGACAGCAAGATGGACAGATAGATAGACAGACAGACAGACTGATAAACAGACAGAAAGAAAGTTGGTTAGACAGAGAGACAGTCAGACAGGAAGAGATAGTTTTTTTTTTTTAGATTTTAAATATGGAACTTTATAAACACAATTCAAGAAAAACAGAGGTATTCCACAGCCAACAGAATAAAAAACAACCAGTGTGGCTGTCGCACCCTCTACTGACATTAATCCAAGATAGCTTCATCAAAAAGTTCATGGCTGACAAGCAGTCAAATTAGGAACTGAGAAAGACAGAGATACAGACAGAAGGACATACAGACCGATAGCAAAACAGACAGACAGAAAAAAAGATGCATAGACAGAGAGACAGTCAGATGGGCAGATATAGAAAGACAGAGAGACAGACAAATAGACAGACAGTAAGAAAGATAGACATAGAGACAGTCAGATAGATTTTTTTAGATTTTAAATATGGAACTTTATTAACACAATCCAAGAAAAACAGAGGTGATCCACGGCCAGCAGAATAAAAAACAACCAGTGTTGCTGTCGCACCCTCTACTGACATGAATCCAAGATACCAAGGCTGACAAGCAGTCAAATTAGGAACTGAGCGAACTGCAGTTCACCGCCAGAGACATGGCACAGTATATCATCATGAGCCCAGAATTGTACAAACACGTCGCTATTTGTGAGCCTGTAGAGGAAGTGCTTCAGCATTTGCCTGGCCTTTACACTCCGCCTCCACAGGACCACAGCATCAAGCACCAGCCCTCCCTGCAGACTTTCCCACCGTGTCAGGTATATAGACATCCTTGCCTCAGAGAGCAAGAAATTCAGGAAAAGGCTTTAGGTTCTCCCTGCAGTTGAGAACTTATCTACACAGTTGAGAACTTATCTACTACAGAACAGAGAGACTGAACATCTTGTTGATCCCTAACTAGTACAACAACATTGTCAGCATACGCAAAACAACACTATTGTCTGTACCTGGAATAGCCAGGCCGGGAACCGATGATCTTATCAAGTTTAGCAGAGGTTTCAAAGAAATAGTATAAAGCATGCTCGACAGAGGACAGCCCTGTCTGAACCCTCTCTGAACTTTAAAGGGTGTACACAAAACACCGTTGAACTTCAGCACAATCTCAATGTCACTGTACAACACCTTGATTTTGGCAATCAGACCAGTGGAGAAACCAAAGGCCTCCATGATGTGCCAGAAGTAAGTGTGATCAACGCGGTCAAAAGCCTTTTGCTGGTCCAGCGCAATCAAAGCAGTATTTATATCCAATGGTCTAGAGATATGCAAGACGCCACGAACAAGGTGGACATTGTCACCCAAGGACCAACCAAGCACACAGAAAGTCTGGTCACGGTGTATAATCTTCTTTATTGCGGTCTGCAGTCTGTTAGCCAGGACTTTTGACAGGACTTTGTAGTCGGTACAGAGGAGGGAGTTGGGACGCCAGTTCTTAATGTCCCGCAAGTCGCCATTTTTGGGTAAAAGGGCAATGACCGCTCTCCAGCATGACAGAGCGAGTGACAGTCAGATACACAGATGGGCAGACAGACAGGTAGACGGATGGATGAATGGATGGATCGATGGATAGATAACTGATCTATTTATCTTTACATATTACATATTATTGTACACAGCAATTTATCTATCAATCAATTAATCTATGAATCTATCTATCTATCTATCTATCTATCTATCTATCTATCTATCCATCTCTCCATCTCTCCATCCATCCATCCATCCATCCATCCATTTGTCTATCTATTTGTGTCTTACTCTCTCAATTAATATATCAAGTCCCTTTTCTCACTGCTTCTTCTGGAAAGTTTAATGAAGTCAGCCCTGGCTGTGAGTAAGTGGCTGCTACAGTGGATTACAAGTGCAATAATATTTTATGGCTCGTTAAAAAGACTTAAACCTGATAGGACACAGCTGATTTACACAGACTTACTCAGATGCAATTCCCACTTTTATACAGCATTAATCAGTGGATTTTTCCGTCGGGGATCAGCCTGTCTGTCATCTCTGTAGTCGTAGCGTTCTGGGCTGGTGTAGCTCTCCCTAGAGGCCGCGTACCTCCCTGGGCTGGCAACCCGGTGGGTGTCACCCCTCCCTCGTACAGCTCTGTAGTTGTTCTGCCCTTCGTAACCTACAGTCGGTGAAGGTGGCATGTCTTGCCTCTCCACTGCGAAGTGCTGCTGTGAGGACGAGGGGTAGTAGTATTGGTTGCTGGACGGCTGTTGAGAACTGATGCCTGACTGGGGGAGCGGGGCACGACCAGTGTGACTGCAAACAGGCTGTTCCTGGTAATAGCCTGGTGCTGGCTCTCGTTTGTCACGGGCATGTCTGAGGTGAGGGGGGTAATCGTATGGATCCCGTCTGAAAGAAAAATACTTGTGTTAGCACAGTGTGTGAGATGGGTCATCTGTGGGTCACTTCAGGGCCTGACTGTAAACCCTGAAGTCGGACGGTGCTGCCATTTTTACTTTAAACCTGAAATATGGGTTTAACCCCAAAAAGACAGAAGGCAGTGAAGACCGTGGAGAATGTTTTGATGCAGTGGTTGACATTGACTTCCTGAGGGAATCATTAGCCTATAGTACATGTGTGGACAATTATTGTGACTCCCGGGTCACAGTGGGTATTAAACTTTGGCACGCGGATGATAGATGGACCCAATAGTTGGAGCCGATAGATTGCATGTTTAGCACTAATGTAAACATGTCTTTAATAAAGGCTAAAATGCTTTCAGTCATTTCTACGCATCTAGCGAGAAATGCTGATATTGCAGGGAAAAGGCGGAAGGAAAATGATAATATAATTCAATACTATCATCCAGACGGGTTTGGCTATAATGTCTCAGTCCTACCCGAGGGCTAGGAGCTTAGGTATATTTACTTATTTTTGCCCTGAGCTCTTACAAACACAGATGTCTCCCAAACCTTCTCATTTTTTTGACATATATTATTTAGTCTAGGTCAACTTGGCAAAGTCAAGGCCCGTGAGCCAGTGGGGGTCCACCAAGTCAACTGAAGAGAAAGTGATTACTTGTCATTGTGACACCACCAGTGACTAACGCGTTACTTGTAACGCCCTTATGTAACGCAACTGCTTTTCTCAGTAACTAATAACGAAACGCGTCATTTTTCAATTTTGATAATGCCGTTATTGTTACTTTTGTGTGAAGGGGCCCGTTACTTGTTACAAAAGCAGAACCGCTTTAGGTGAGAAACATGTGTTTTGCACTGCCTGAACAGCACCCGACAATAACGGTGTCTGCTGGGTATGATTGTGTGTGGTAATTCTTACAGTCATGGTGTGAAACGGTGTGAAACTGTGTGAAACTCGTGCGCTATGTAAATCATTATGTTGAAAAGGGCCGATGATTGGATGACATAGTTTCATACTAAGCCAATCAGAACGAGGCCGGTCTTCTTGCCTTTTAGGGAAATAAACAGTCTCACACACACAGGTGACGCGGTACAGCAGCACACACCCACAGGCAAGACGACAGCAAGTGTCAAGTTGATAAAATAAAATGTCTGTCAAAATGTCTAAACATCTATTTTGTTTTTATTGCACTGTAATGTACAGTGGACGTATAACTTTTTACCCTATACTTGCTGTATAAAACCTTATAACCATTACAGTCCCAATAGATTTCATTATGATAGTTGCTACAGAGCTCAACACTAAACTGTTTACAGGGCATCATTGAAATACTATGAAATAAAAAAAAACAACTTTAGAGTGTTGTTGGGGGACATAACCAAAGATCATTTCTGTTTTCAATATTTTCAAAATATTCCACTGTCTTGGAGAAAATCAAAGGAAACAAAGTAACTGTATTTGGTTCCTCGCCCATAGGTGGTAAAAAAATGTATATGTAAAATTTACAAAAAAACAATATGTATATGTAAAATTTACAATAAAAACACCTATAAGATGAAAGGAACATGTATGTTTCACATTAGAGCATCAGTTTTATAACAGATCCAGACTCCTTCAACCATTCAGCAGGTACACTCCAGGTACGTGCTGATTGGTTGAATGACACAGTCAGGTGAATTGTGATGTTGGGTAATCTCTTCTGAATGACTGAGTGAGGACCACATGGTTCTTGACCTCACTGATGTAGAGGAAGGGGGCCATTTGTAAAGGGTGAGGAAATTTCCAAAAACAGTCACTTGCCCTATAAAGATTAATGTGTTTTCAAAGTAAAGTAACTAGTAACTAGTTACTTTTATAATTTGGTAACTAGTAACGTGACTAGTTACTTTTTCAGAGCAGTAACTAGTAAAGTAACAAGTTACTTTTTTAAAGTAACTGTCCCAACACGGGACACCACACACCAATGCACACGACAGCCTTTGCTATTAACCCATTACCAAAGTCAACACGGGGCTGCTTGGTGAGTGTAGTGCGTGGGGATAATGCCGTGGTCAGCACAGTGGCAGGTGGTGGACTTGAACCTGAGACCCTCCAGACCCCTCTCCTGCCTCTCCCTACTTCTTCAGTTTACATGGTAAGGCTGTGGCCTTGGCAGGATCCAGTTGTGGAGGAGACATGGATGAGAGATGCCAGGAGATAACAGCTAATGCCTCAGCAAGCATATATGAGGTTATGTGGAAGTTTGTGTGTGTGTTTAGCCAGTGTGTGTAGGAATGCGTGTGTGTGTGTATCTCAGGGGTCTGCAGTAAGAGGCAGCCAGCTGGAAGTCTCCAGTTCCCTCCCTCAAGCTTTGGGTGATTAGGGGCTAAACCTCCGAGTAAGGAGACACGCAGGGCTCAGGGTGTCAGAGAAAGGAAGAGAGGATGAGAGTGGAGAGAGAAAGTGAAATAGAATGAGAGAGGAAAAAAGCCACTAACCTTTCACTGTCCCACTCAAATGTTTTCCGTCTTATGTGCTGTTTCCACAGCCAAGCAACACACACACTTCCAACAATAAAGTCAGCAGGTCTCTCCTCATGGAAGAGAACCAGGGGAAACTCTGCCGTATCTATATTTAAAACTGCAATATCTTGTCTGATCCACTACAATGGTGGAAACTTGACATCAACTCAGGGACCAAATATCACCTTGGAGAGGAGGGGAGGCCATGGGGGGTTAGTTGGGGCAATCTGGAATAATCTAAATCATGGGTGCCCAATAGGTAGATCGGGATCTCCCAGTAGATCTCCTTGCTGGTAGATCCTGAGCAATGACATATAAAACATTTCCATTTCAAGATGCTAAAGATGTTGGGCTGAAGTGAGTGTAATATAGGTATTGAGTCAAACAGTAAAACACACACACACCCCTGGGCTACAGTAAATACGTCACATAATAATATCTGGGCATGAAGATCACTTTTAGGTTAAAGCCTGTGAACTAGTCTCCAAGTCAAGCTGTCCAGTCCAAGTCAACTCTCTGGTTTCACTGAGTTAAAACTACAGTATTTCAATGGGGAATTATAATCTTGAACCATACACACATAAGAATACACACACACACACATACACACAGTGAACACATCATTTCCCTCTATCTCACAACCAGCTGCGTGACCCAATGATGAAGAAGTCCCAGTGGGCTGTTGAGGCCCCCCCGACCCTCTAATCCCCCCAGCTGTTGGCCGGATCCTCACATAAATGCTTGTGCACTCTCATGTGGTTTCAGGTAGTCGTGACATTACTCACAGGCCGTGGCCACATGTAGGCGGGTTATTTTGGAAAACAGAGCTTTTGTTTCCTGTGCAGTTCTAGCTTTGATCCAAACTTGAAGGGGTGGGTTAGGTCAGGGGGAACTGTCTGATGACACATCTTTTTAAAAAATCACAGCCAAAAAAAGGATTATTCAGATTTCCATTCAATTTCAGGGCTTTTATATTTACATAGCTGACCCAAGAGAGGGCAAGGGAGCAGTGGGGTGTGTTTGGTTTTGGTAACTGTCCAATGTCTCTGCTAATGCATGGTGTTTTAGCACAAGGAAGGAAGGAAAGCAAACACCTTGTCATTGTGATTCACACCACTGCACGCAAAAAAATTCAACCGCTGTATTTATCCTGTCACCAAAGTAAACAGTGGGCAACTTTAAGAGCCCGAGGAGCTGTGAGTGGGGAAGGTGCCATGCTCAGTGGACCTCAGTGATAACCTGGCAGTTGGTGGGTTCGCGCCTGGAGCCCTCCGGACCCCACTCCAGTTCCCCAAACCACCTTGGTCAACACTGCCCCAATATTAGCATTAATTTGTTGGGGGCGTTGGCAGCCTTATGGTTAAGAAACTGGACTGAGCATGGCACAATCCCCATTCAATGCTCCCTGGTGCTCCAAGCTGCCCACTATTCATTTTGGTGATTGGTTAAATGCAGAGGTCTCATTTTGTCGTGTGCAGTGGTGTGAATCACAATGTC
Organism: Paraplagusia blochii; assembly: GCA_016785265.1. Taxonomy (NCBI): domain Eukaryota; kingdom Metazoa; phylum Chordata; class Actinopteri; order Pleuronectiformes; family Cynoglossidae; genus Paraplagusia; species Paraplagusia blochii. The sequence goes on from JAFBJS010006762.1 coordinate 56,226, forward strand.
ACGATGACAAGGAGTTTGATTTCCTCCTTCCTTAGCATCACTATTATATTAAGGCGTTTTTATGCAGCGTAGTAAAGAAAAACACCAATGGACTCAGTGAAACGCAAACAACACAGCAGCGGCGGCTGTTGTCTCTCTCTCTCTTTCTCTGAAAGACTCGGAGGAAAATACGGTAAAGAACAGACGAGAGCAATATAAATTAGTCAAACTTCACGGAATTTGTCTTCTTGGAGAACCAGCTGTTCTGTCCCGTTCATGACTCTGTTTTTACTAAACGTGTGGAGTTTCTGTAGCCGGGCTATGTCAGGACTAATTGTATTCGTAATAAGTATTTCCCGGACATTTGCTAGTGAAACGCCGTTCGGTGTCGTCTCTCATGTCATCAAAGAGAAGAGTTGTTTAGATTGTGATGATGCTGAAATGTTTTTTGGTGGGCTTTTTACTCTTATACTGCAGCTGTTTCTATCTGTGCCCGGTTTATAATGTTAATCAATGTTTTTGGAAAGTTATTCTGTCCAACACTAGATATTTCTTGTTTACATCAAATGCTGCACAAAGAATCATATGACTGTTTCAGACAAAATGGCGAAAAAAATAAATGTGTCATTTTTCCATAACTTATATTGAAGTAGTGTGTTTATGTTGTACACAGTTATTTATGGAATGCATTTTATCTGGTATCACACTAATTCAGGGGAAATTAGCTGCCTATATCGATATTGGTATCGGTTCACATCGGTATCAAAAAGTAAGTATTTGGGTAATATCGGTTCATATCGGTATCGGTAAATGTCATATCGGACATCCCTTGTTAAAATCCCCATCCCCTAACCCCCAGCATGACCAGTTCCTTGCAGTCATTAAGAATTACAATTTTCTATCCACAAAATAACTCCAGACCACAGACTTTCACTGTAGCATTGCTCATTGTAGCTGTTTCTTTAAATGACATCATTAATCACGTGCCGGTCAGAGTGTCAGTACTGCAAATTCAGTTCCTCATGCGGAAGTCCAGCGGAAGTTGAACGTATTTGCCGAGACCGCGGCTTTGTAGCATCGGCCCAATATTTATCGGAGGAGAGATATATCGGAAATCCCTAGTAACGACATATAGTGCACTACAAATAATTTCCTATAAAGGGCATTTTCAGTTTTTATTCATACTAGGTCACACTAACACTGCTTCTTTTGAGTTTAACGCCAGATCTAAATCTTTGAATGACATTACTGCCCCCATTGGATATATTTTACAGTAGAAATTCAATTATAAAAGTAAAGTGATAATTCGGCTGGTGATTCAGTAATTTAGTTGGTTTAACCCAAGGCCACAACTTTTCATCAAATCAGCTTGTATTTCCTTTAGTTAATTACAAATATCCCTCATAATTTACAGATTGATGGCCAGAAGATGAAGAGCTACAACATATCCATCTAAAACTGAACCCTAGTGTGTGCACAGTCAATTAAATCTATTATTTATTAATGGGGAACATCATTTGTGTTTCATAATGGCTTTAGGGTAAACCTGCTCAACTAAAGGCCATTCGTTTTTTTAAAAAACATTTTTATGACAATTACTTCACAGTGCGATTTTTTTTCTCTTGTGTTAGGTTTCTAATTTAAGTCAAGAAAGTGACCTGTAAATGTTTGAACAGTCTATGTCCAAAAGACACAGATTTTAAGTATATTTATCTAATATTAAAGTCAATTGTGTGCAGTAGGGAAACAAAAGAGAATGAGATTTGTTCTTTTTTGTGTTTTAATGGAGCTAAAATAATAGAAATAGTAAAAAAAATGTTAGCCCTTCTTGGTCTCTTCTCTATCTATCCCTCATTCTTCTCCCTTGCTGGCCTTAGCCCTTTAGTATGGATTAATGAGGACCGTGACCTTCTTCTCCCCAGCTTTCCTTCTCTGCTGTGTGAGCTTTACAGCTGGTAATATGTCACTTTTATTCCCTCACATCTATCTTTGCCTTCATTTCATTAAAAATCCCTTCTTGTTCCTTATCTCAGACCAGTGGTGGCACCGGTGTGTGTCGATCTGTGTGCTGACTGAGACAACAGTGCTGTTCATTTGTGGGACCACCTGTGTATCCTGCCTCACAGCCCTGTGTGGGTGGCCCACACAAACACACATAGGAGCCCACATCACCACAGTCTTTGGAGATCCTCAGGAGAGCAGTACTTGTGCACAAGAACACCAAGATACACACACTTACAAGAGCAAATGGTGAACGGCATAATCTGTACTGAGTGAGTGCTTCTAATTGGCCAGTCAACAGGTGCTGATCCAAACTCTGGGGACCAAGCTAAAACCGGATTTTGTCTGCAAGACAAGGGCAAGTCTTTAGGCTGCAGAGGTCACAGATCTAAATATGTCGTCTACTCTGTTGTTGAAAAAACTTTTAACTTCAGCAAATATGTGGAGTTAGAAAATTGCATGAAAAATTATGATCTCCTTAATTCATGAACGCCACATTTAAATCTCTCAACAGTAATTTCCTAGTGCAATAACTTCATTAACTTAACTCAGAATTGCTGAAATTGCTGTCTTCAATTCCTGCTAATATATCAGCAATATCTGTTATACGGTTAAATTTGTGTAAATAAGCAACTTTGATTAGTTAAAGTTTGTCTGTCGTCAAAAACCAAGATCACAAAACAACAACTCTCAATGTACAACAAAACAAAATGTGTGAACAAAATAGAGCAAAAAAAAATAATATTCTTTAAATATTATAACTTTAGTTGACCACAGAAAACGCTCCAACTCCCTATTCAAGTAAGATTATGTCAGTCATGATGTTAACTGGTCTTCTCTCTAAAACTCTGGTGCTGAGAACAACGGGACAGTGTCCCCCAGAGCTGTTCCTTTTGGCTGACAACATATGCCAAACATAGCAGATTACTGGCAGATTAAAACCTTGGTTTCTGTCCTTGATAACAGAAACGGTGCCAACTCAGCTAATCTGCTGTGAAAAGAGCTTAGAACAACAACAGACATGCAGACAGTAGGTGTGACTCCCATCAGCCGCCAAGTGAGTGCCACGTACACTTTTAGAACATCACAAATAAACCAAAAAGGATGTGTGTTTATAGACTACAGTGGAATAAATCTGTAACACAGGTTGATGATATGTACCACTGATGCGCTTATTAATAGCAAAGTGTCTATTTAAAGCCACAGCCATGAGGTGGTGATACATTTTTGCTCGCTACCAGTGGACAGAGTGAACAGGCTCATCAACTATGACCTGCTGGATTTACAGTTGGCCTTTATTTATAGACTAGTACAGCCCAACTTATCCTACCTTTTCCACTCAGAATTCCCACATCGGCATTTCTTTTAATTATAGTTGTTAATGCATTTGTGACTCAAATAGATTTTAAAACATTTATTGGAGTGCAAAAAATGTTCGAACACATAAATATCCAAACAAGTCAACTAGTAACCTTTACCTGTTTAACCGGCTTTAATTTACTATTTTGTGTATAGATTTCAGTTTGGAAGAGAGTCAGACTATGTTGTTGTTTCTATAAACAAAACAGACACAGATAATCATATCAGTCATCAGCTGCTGTGGCCTAGGCTGGTTGACATAATAACACTCTCAATGCTGCAATGGGTTCTGAGCTGTTGTGTCAAAACCAAAAACCAATTTTAACATATCTTGGAGACTGAACATTTACACCCAGGCCGGTTGTGTTCGCTTTGAAAGGAAAGGAAAATGTCACCATGGAATGCAATCAGTGAAGCAGACACCCTTCTGTACCTGTGTGATCAGCGCCTAAGCAGCAGCAATGTTTGGGTGTGATGTGAACCACAGGCAGTGATTCTAGTGGAAAAGCTTGCAATGACACGCCATGTAATACATCTGACCCTCACCTCCGGAACATCAGGCAAATATACCTCAGTGGCAGCTCTCACTGCCTCTAAAGATGTTTGAGTATGTGTGTGTGTGTCTGTGTGAATGAGAGAGAGCCATGGTGAAATAATATCAAGAAGAGCAGCATTTTCATGTATATATATATATATATATATAGATTCCAGTGTGTGTGAGTTTGCCTGCTGTGAGTTTGCCTGCTTTGCCCTGCTAAGGTTCCGGGGACAAGGCTAGGTCACTAATATCCTTCTTCCGTTTCTTAGAGGCAGGTGCAGGGTATATATCTATCTATCTATCTATATATATATATATATATATCACATATATATCACACACACTGGAATCAGTAAAAAAAAGTAAGTGGATAAATCGAAAGAAATCTGTAAGGAAGCCTTAATATGTATAGCAGCAAACCACTAGGGGGTGACATTTCAAAAAATAAACAATGTAACTCAATCTCTAGTATATAAGATATAAAGAATATTTCATACTTTTGCAAAGATTGGATTTAATGCTTATGTATTGAATTATATTATCACGTCCCCTTGGTCAGCAGGCCTCAACTACTGAGAGAAATAATGTTTCATTTTGGCTCCATCTGTCTATTACTTACACTCATTAACTCATCAACAAAATGACTGAAAAATTGAATGGCATCAATAATGCAACTATATCAGAAGATCAAGTGGTGGAAGTTAAGGAAAGAGGAATGTTGTGATGACTTTGGAAAAGAAGTCAGAACAGTGTTGGGCGCTGGTGGGGAATTCCCAGATGATTGGGAGACCGCTGCTAAAGTCATTAGGGAGACAGCTATGAAGGTGCTAGGTGTTTCCTCTGGACAGAGAAAGGAGGACAAAGAGACCTGGTGGTGGAATGATGAGGTCCAGGAGAATGTCCAGAGGAAGAGACTAGCAAAGAAGCGATGGGATAGTGACAGAACAGAGGAGAATATACTGGACTACAGGGAGACGGCAAGGGAGGTGAAGAGGGAAGTGGCCAAGGCCAAACAAAAGGCATACAAGGAGTTGTACGAGAGGTTAGACACAAAGGAAGGAGAAAAAGAGTTCTACAGATTGGCAAGGCAGAGAAACCAATCTGGGAAGGATGTGCAGCAGGTTAGATTAATTAAGGACAGAGATGGAAATGTCATCACCTGTGAGGAACGTGTGCTGGGAAGATGGAGGGAGTACTTTGAGGAGTTGTTAAATGAGGAAAATGATAGGAAGCGTAGGAATGAGGAGCCAGCTCCCAACAGGAAGAAAGTCGATCAGATTAGAAAGGATGAAGTTAGAAAAGCTCTGAAAAGGATGAAGAGTGGAAAGGCAGTCGGTCCCAATGACATACTAGTGGAGGTATGGAAGTGCTTGGGGGAAGAAGCGGTAAGTTTTCTCACTCGGCTCTTCAAAAGAATTTTGGAGACCGACAAGATGCCTGATGAGTGGAGGAAAAGTGTTCTTGTACCAATTTACAAGAAGGGTGATGTGCAGAGCTGTAGCAATTACAGAGGGATAAAGTTGATGACCCATACCATGAAGATTTGGGAAACAGTATTTGAGGCTCGGTTGAGGAAAGAGGTAGAGATTTGCGAACAACAGTATGGTTTTATGCCGAGAAAGAGTACCACGGATGCAATATTTGCTTTGAGGATGCTGATGGAGAAGTACAGAGAGGGTCAGAAGGAGCTTCGTTGTGTTTTTGTGGATTTAGAAAAGGCCTATGACCGGGTTCCAAGGGAGGAACTGTGGTTTTGTATGAGGAAGTCAGGAGTGGAAGAGAAATGTTAGACTGGTGCAGGATATGCATGAGAACAGCACAACGGTGGTGAGGTGTGCTGTTGGAAGGACAAAGGACTTTAAGGTGGAGGTGGGACTTCATCAAGGATGTTATCGTTCAAGTGTCACTGTCATCCGCACTGACTTGTGTTATAGGAGCAGACACTCGTCTTGATGACTCAGTCTGAGCTGCACTCACCTACATTCCATCAGCACATTTAATTTATTAACGTCATGATTGCAAAGATTGAGTGAATACACACATGCATATGGAGTCACAGCTGCCTCCTCCTTGTTCACCTGCTTGACTGAGACACAGTCGTTGAACAAACAGCTGCTGCAAAACACCTACACATGCACACAAACACACAACAACACAATCAGAAGCACACTTTTAGAGCTTTGGAAGATGCTCCATCGGTAAAGAGCCACTTCCACAACTGTACAATGAACACTCACACTCATGCGCCCACACATGCATATGTTGGAAATATGTTATTTTCCCTGTCTCCATTGTGTTTTGCAACTTTGGCAACTTTCTAAAATTGGTACTGATCCCAGTGCAGTTTTCTCTGTTATTCTCCACCGATTACATCATCCTTATTTCAAAGCACTGGACTGAAACAAAAATCTGCAACTATGAATTAAAGAAATATGAAAATACAGAAAAGCGTGGGCAGAACATCCAGATTTGCCATCATTATTTCAATAAAAATTAAGATTGAAACATGACTTCATCAGTGATTTTAATTTTTGGCCCACTCTAAGGCTAGGTTCACACTGCGCCCTGAAATGACCCAAATCCGATTTTTTCGACATTATGCGACCTGTATCCGATTTGTTACTGACAATATGAACGACACAGATCCGATTTTTTCACATGCGACCCAGGTCGCTTCAAGATGTGGTCCTAATTCCGATTCATATCCATTATTTTCACATGCGACTGCAGTCTGTACGGCTGAGTCATACCCATGCGACCTGGCCGGTGGCCTTGGACCAATCACAGGGAAACAAACGCCGTCATGTGACTCCAGGGCCTCGGGCTGTTTGTCACCGCAACTGACGTTCATCTAGTTTCCAACAGAAGTCAGGAAGAGCCGCAGGAGCTGACGCAGTGCTGCACATGTTTACACTACGTACACACACACACACCTTTTTTGTATTCGTTGATAATAGTGACTGGAGGCTTGTTATCGTTCAAGTGTCAACATCCCACCACTCCTGGCTGCGACTCTGCGTCCTAAATATGAGCATGACAGCCTTGCACAAACAGGTGTATATTGCTACTAAAATTTGACCTAAGAGCTCCACCAGGGAAGACAGAACGTTTGTGTGAACCAAGATAAATGAGTGCAAAAGTTTTATAAAGGCTAAAATCCATTTTGTATACTATATATTGGGAAACTTTGGCCATTGCAAGGTAAAGTAAGAAGTATATTGATAAAATAATTTACGTAAATCGTAAATCTACGTAAATTCATCATTAATTTTCATTCTGTTTTCAGGTCACAGGGGCAGGCGGCACCACCCACATCACACTGCACCATACTGTGAGCCACCCTGTGGCTGGTGAGACCACAGGAAGTTATGTGTGTCGTGATGGTGCTATGTTCAGAGCACCTTAGTGGCAACCTGGCTGCTGGTGGATAAGAACCTGAAGCCTTGAGGATCCAAGTCACTTGCTTAACCACTACCACCACTGCAACGATATATGAAAATGAATAGCATAATTTGGACGTTTAATGGACCCTATTAAAACACCAAATGGGTCACATCCAGCCCTTAGGCCCTAGATTGTCCAGGTTTGTTCTGTAGTATAGTTTCTGGTCTAAACTGACCACCTGTGACAGCTTTCAACTCTAATTAGGAGGAAAAAAAAGTGATATGAAGCTATGTTTATTAGGAACCCGACCCCGTAGCTGAAAATCCCTTTTAAATTCCATTTGGACCTGATGCGTTCTCCAGATTCTCCAAAAATCAGCCGGGAAGAGTGGTAATGGCAGCGTGTTACAGACATAGATCAGACCTGAGTGGATCCACAGCAGAGAAAACCATTAGCAGTTCAGGCGGCGCTTCTCTGCTAATCAAACCGGCCTGTGTCAACAACTGCAGTGGAAACTGGCTCCAAATAAAACCCCAGGTCCACGTCCTCCTCCCTGTTTACACTGACTGCTGCTCTGACTGAGCAGGGAAATGGAGTGTGTACAGTATCAGTGACAGGTAGCAGTGGGTCCCACTGTAGCAGTAGTCGGGAGTGAGGAGGTGAGGACAGACGGGAGGCGCCGTAAAAGGGAGACGGCATGTAAACTAAGAGCGGGATAAAACTGCAATGAGTTTTTAATGAGTCATCTATCATTTTAATAAATGTTTTCACTATTGCAGTTAATATGGTTGAAAACTAGAGGCCCGGCCATCAGAGAGACAAAACTTATGTTTTACCCAAACTTTCACAGTTTCACAAGAGAACGACATTAACAGAATGGAGGAACAATACATTTAAAAGGCATTGAAGTTAAATGACTAATATTACTGTATTACTAATAAGTCAAGATCGGAGAGAGATTGAGTATTTGTGTGAACTAAAATAAATGAGTAAAGTATTGAATAAAGGTGAAATGCTTTAAGCCTCTTGAGACTATCTATTGGAGAAATACTGGCTTTGCAGGGAATAGGTAGAAGGGTAACAATAATATAAATTACCAGTATAATTTGGACAAATTTGGCAGGCCAGATTAAATCAGGGAAAGGGCCTCATCCCAGACTTTAGTTTGCCCAGGTCTAGATAAAGGTCTCAGCCTAGATAAATAGATAGATAGAACTTTATTAATCCCTCTGGAGTATCCCTTGGGAAATTACGGAATGTTAATAGTGTATCCAATCTGTATATTGTCATTGGTTTATCCAACACCTAGGGAGTTTTTCGCAATTATGTCACAATATCACAATGTTTAAATGTATTCAATGTCTGATTCGCTTGTATCTGAATATTACATTTCAATACTTTTTTAAGTCTTCCGATGGCAGTACTTGTCAGACAAAATTGTACAACACAGTAGAGAACGCAGGTTTCCAAACCATTTTTTCTACATATTTCCCATATATATGCAACTGTTAAGGAAGCAGACTTGGATCCGCAAGGCCCCTGGATCGAATTCCCCTACCGCTGTTGCCGCTGAGGTGCCCTGAGCATGGTATCATCCCCACACACTGCTCCACGGACACTAGGCCAGCAGCCTCCTGCTCACTCCATAATGGGTTAAATGCAGAGGCACAATTTCCCATAGGATATTCCCGGGGATTTAACAAAGTAATAATAAAAAAATAAACAATAATAACTGAGCCCAACATTATTGAAGGACTTCCTGTTCATTTATTCTACCATCAGTCCAATTACTCAATACGTTTCATAGTTATGTGAAAACACTAGGTTGTCCAAAGTGGGAAAAATTGCCTAGGTTTTTGCCTTTAACCACAATGGAAAATAAAATTTCAGGCAACTATATTTCTCACATTGACCAATTCCATTTGCTGGTGCACTTATTCCAGTACACGGACGCATAAAGTTGTCCTGGGATGAAATGTCTGCATGAAATTCATGCAGACATTTGGGTCAAGAGTGAGATTTTCCTCTTGGACAGGACCGTGAGAGGGTGAGAGTAATGGAGACGTGAAGCCGTGAAAAAGCAACTATTAATGACAGAAACAGATGGGCCTTCTTTTCCAATAAACGTACAGACCTTCAAACTCAACAGCATGCATATATAATTCACCAGGTTCAGGACAAGTTCACTGAAAAGCTATTCTTTTATGGAGCCAGAATAGTCTCAAAAAGAACACACACGTAAACACGTAAATACGCATGCGGATCCGTGTTTACACGTGTGTTCTTTATTCTCAGAATACGCACGCGGATCCGTGTTTACGCATGTGTTCTTTTTGAGACTATTCTGGCACCATATTCTTTCACACAAAGAGGCACGGGACAAAATGGAAATATCCACTCAGCGCAGAGGCTTCACCTGTCAATGCATGCTTGGTCTCTGTTCCAGTTTTATATAAATAAAAGAGTAAATATTTCCGTGGCCCAAACAATGTATCACCCTCTAAATCCTCCAGGAGCACAAAAAAAAATCTTTTTGATGTGTTATAAAAAATCATATATTTCATATTTTCAAGAAGACCGGGGAAGGGAGATGGGGAAGACAAAGAGGGAGAGAAAGATGGAGTGAGGATGGGATGATAGACATACAACAGTTTCTATGTACAATAAGAGAAAAAAAAAAAGAAAAAGTAAATTTGGTCAACAGAAGGAGAAGAATTAGCGGCAACATCGCCTTGGTGATGAAGCTCATTCCTCATCCCATTGCATTCTCCTCGATGCCAGCAGACAATGTTAGCTGAACCAACAGTGTGGTCACTTTTTTTATAAAGTGAAGGGTCTCATCCCTCCACAGGGAAATCAAACAAAACCTTCACCTACTGATGCGTCTCTGTTGCTTATGTAGCGATCCGAAAAAAAGAGGAGAAGGGAGATATCACTTTATAAACCAATCACACATGGCCCTGGTCTGACGTCACCACCTTTTGTCAGGCTAACTGGCTTTTGCAGGAGAAATAAAGAGAGCATCAGAGACAATAATCCTTAACTGAATTGGACGAGATGAAAGTGAATCATTCCACAGCTTGAAGATGGATGATGAAATAAGAAGGAAATAAGGTTTGTTTTTTTTAATAAAGATGCAGCCAAAATATGATTGCTCCTCCCTGACCTCCAAAACACCTTTCAGATCTAAAGGAAAATATAAAGCTCAACATATTACTGACGTGAAATCGTCACCCAGAGGTGAGGTTTGGGTAGTCACCTGTTAGATTCAGACGATAAAGCAGGGGGCACTGTAAAACACCAAGAAGATCAAAGTGTTGGCATAATTAGACTTTTTTGTGTTGAGTTCTAAAATCGGTGATGTTTTCTGTGTGATGGACCAATCAGCTGTTATTATTGTGGAACTGTACTTTGATAAGTCTGAATAAACTGTAGATGTTCAATGTTTCCCAGATTATATTTAAAAAACAAAGGGTATGATGGATAAAGTGATTAATCAGACTATACTAAATCTTTTAATTAGGTCCAACTGTAGCCTGGTACCATATGACCTACTGACAGGCAACTTTTTTCCTGCAATGGGTTTTTATTGACCCTGTTTATGAGTGATGAATGAAACAATAAGTGCTGTAAAATACAACAAAACACTCCGTTCTGTGATCTTTTTCTTTTCCCTTCACATTGTCTCTTTTTTCAGGGGTTGCAAAGAGCGAGTCATCAATTTACATCTCACCCTGTCCTCTCTCTAACCTCAACTCTAACTCCAACTATCTTAATCTCCTCCCTCACTGCATCCACCAATCTCCTTTTAGTCTCCTACCTGGTCCATCTCTAGGATCATTCTTCAATATAGTCGCTGTACCTCCTCTGAACATGTCCAAATAATCTAGAATCTATCTGATTTGGCCAAAGTTTTATGTTAGATGCTTTCTGACGCAACCCCCACCATTTTTTCGGGCTTCAATTAGCACTGAAAAAAACTGGCTTGTGCTCGCTAGTGGCTGGGTTCTCTGTATTCTGTGATACTGATGCAAAAGGTCTTAAATCACTGACTGACAAAAGTAACAGAAGTTTGTCAAATTCCTTCACTTGTTTTGTACAATGTGAAACAAACAGCTATGTCATTCACACAACCCTGAATCTACTCAGTGCTTGTTCTTCTCCCAACTGGCAGCTCCTCCTCCAACACCACTGGATAAACATCATCAATTCAACTAATCACAAATGATCTCAACCACAGAAAATAGTTGTTAAAAAGTGACAGATCAGAGCATTGATGGAGCTTTTTCAGAAAGAGAATCTCTTAGTGACTGAACCTTTACTGACATTGTCCTTCTGTTCTGCTTGTTCCAGTAGTCAGATATTTCTGGTAATTTCATATGTAAAAATCTTAAACATTTAGTGTCAAAAATCCTGTACTCAACTTATTGACACAATACCAACAAATCCAATCTCATCAACATCCTACCAACGGAGGCCTTGTCTGAAATCTGAGTATAATTAGGATTAATATACTGTGTTATTGTTGTTATAAAATCCCATTGAACTTGGGAAAACTTGAACAACTCCACAAACATACCTCTCATATCCATCTCCTGTGGTCAACTTCACGGTCCAGATGTTGTAAGCTAGGTTTGTCCATTGGAGACCCTTGCTCGCTGTGGCCACTGCCTGCACATTAATCAGCCAATTATCAGCCCCAGCTGGCAACATCACCACAGCAACCTAATCCAATCACCTTGCGGGAAGTGGGTCAAAGGGTGCTGTAATTGGATAACCCCCAGGCTGGGTCGCTGCGTCCATGACCTGGTGCTTTGAATTGGTAATGATGTTAATATTCTCCATATGGCTGTGTGTTCAAGTGTGGAGCCTGTCTGCAGGCTATAGTTCAGCAGTAATGACTGATGGAGAGGAAGGTAAGAGCCAGAGCTGCACCGTCACCCTCCCCTAGAGCTAAACTGCTCCCTTCACTCTCACCTCCACCACAGCTCTTTCCAAATCCTGTTTCCCGGACTTCACACTCTCTTTGGCTGCTGTTCTGTGGCCTGTGGTGCAAAGTCCCAGGCTCACGTCCAAAAGTAGCTTTTGTTTTGTTTTTTTTTTCATTGAGGCTCAAGGAAAGTTTTGATCGTAAAGCGATAACAATTAAGAAACATGAAACTAGGCTTCTGTCCCTAATTTTTTTATGTCCAAATTATAATGGTCTGTGAGTGAAATTTTTTATGACTTGATTAACAACATTCCCATCATCAGAGAGACAAAACTTATGTTTTACCCAAACTTTCACAGTTTCACAAGAGAACGACATTAACAGAATGAAGGAACAATACATTTAAAAGGCATTGAAGTTAAATGACATATATTACTGTATTACTAATAAGTCAAGATCGGAGAGAGATTGAGTATTTGTGTGAACTAAAATAAAAATGAATATAGTATTGAATAAAGGTGAAATGCTTTAAGCCTCTTGAGACTATCTATTGGAGAAATACTGGCTTTGCAGGGAACAGGTAGAAGGGTAACAATAATATAAATTACCAGTATAATTTGCAGGCCAGATTAAATCAGGGAAAGGGCCTCATCCCGGACTTTAGTTTGCCCAGGTCTAGCCTAGATAAATAGATAGATAGAACTTTATTAATCCCTCGGGAGTATCCCTTGGGAAATTACGAAATGTTAATAGTGTATCCAATCTGTATATTGTCATTGGTTTATCCTACACCTAGGGAGTTTTTCGCAATTATGTCACAATATCACAATGTTTAAATGTATTCAATGTCTGATTCACTTGTATCTGAATAATACATTTCAATACTTTTTTAAGTCTTCTGATGGCAGTACTTGTCAGACAAAATTGTACAACACAGTAGAGAACGCAGGTTTCCAAACCATTTTTTCTACATATTTCCCATATATATGCAACTGTTAAGGAAGCAGACTTGGATCCGCAAGGCCCCTGGATTGAATTCCCCTACCACTGTTACCGCTGAGGTGCCCTGAGCATGGTATCATCCCCACACACTGCTCCACGGACACTAGGCCAGCAGCCTCCTACTCACTCCATAATGGGTTAAATGCAGAGGCACAATTTCCCAAAGGATATTCCCGAGGATTTAACAAAGTAATAATAAAAAAATAAACAATAATAACTGAGCCCAACATTATTGAAGGACTTCCTGTTCATTTATTCTACCATCAGTCCAATTACTCAATACGTATCATAGTTATGTGAAAACACTAGGTTGTCCAAAGTGGGAAAAATTGCCTAGGTTTTTGCCTTTAACCACAATGGAAAATAAAATTTCAGGCAACTATATTTCTCACATTGACCAATTCCATTTGCTGGTGCACTTATTCCAGTACTCGGACACATAAAGTTGTCCTGGGAAATTCCATGCAGACATTTGGGTCAAGAGTGAGATTTTCCTCTTGGACAGGACTGTGAGAGGGTGAGAGTAATGGAGACGTGCCATGAAAAAGCAACTATTAATGACAGAAACAGATGGGCCTTCTTTTCCAATAAACACACAGACCTTCAAACTTAACAGATTTTGTGCAAGATATGGCACTTTTCTCCTCCCACAATATTATATAAATTCCACGGGTGTCTGATATTAACTTTTGACGATATCTGATATTGCCTACATTTTCCAAACACTTCATTTCCGATACCAATATTAACCAATATTGACATATGCAGGTGATTTCCCCTGAATTATTGTCATGCCCGATTAAAGGCATTCCATAAATAAAAACACTCCTTCAACATAAGTTATAGAAAAGTGAGGTGCAGTTTGATGACATCATTAATCGTGTACTGGACAAAGTGGCAGGACCTTATGAGGGTGTCCAATGTATTTGACAGGATTGTCTTTGCAGCATCGGATTATTAATATTAGTGGAAAAGCCAATACTGATTTGTTCCGATATTTTGCCGATATCCGATAACATGGGTGGATTGATATTACATCCCAAATACATTTTCATTACAGATTCAGGCCAAAAGTGTGATTGATTGTAAGGACATCCAAAGAGAGTTTAGTTGTAAGCAACTGGACTTCCTCTTGGAGTTGAAAGACATTCCATTCCTCAACTGAGGAACTTCATCAGTTTCTGGTTGTTGTTGGAGGGAACTCTAGTAATTATACTTCTCCAGACTTTTGATCACACCTTTTTATGCATAAACTGCTCCTGATGTTAATGAGCAGTTTTCTTGTCACATGTCCAGATGTGAATGGGAGTCGTTGTCACACTCGTCTAGAGAAGCCTGCTCTGGTATTGATGAGCAGTTAAACTTCCTAGGATGGGATCTCAAGGCAGAATGAGATCCCAACAACTCTTCACACCTTTGTCCAGTGGTGAAGGGAGTGGTCTAGAGTAGTATAATTACTAGAGTTCTCTCCAACAACAACTAAACCCTTTTTGGATATCATGACCTGGATGAATGAGAATCTTCACAGACAGATTGTAAGGATACAGCCATGTCTATGTAGTGACATAGAGCAACGACTTTCAATTCACGTTGCTTTATAGTTTAAATTTTATTATATTTTGAGCTAACTAACAAAAATTCCATTTCCGTCAAACTGAATACTAAATTTTAAAGCCATCTCTGTGAGGTTTGTGGTTTGGTTTGGGCTAGAGTAGCCAAACCATTTAAGAAATTTAGGAGTTAAGAGTTCATGTACCAGGGGGTGCATGCTTAAAGAGTGTATGTTTAGATTTTTGTCAGGTTTTTTTGTTGTTTTCTGTTAATAAATATTTGTACAGCCAAGTAGAGTCTCCCAGTCCTGCATTTGGGTCCAACTACGTCTTCGCCAAAGAAACCCCTACTTAATTCATCTCACTGTTTTGCTGCTACTTTCTACTAAAGGATTAATGATTGAAACCTGACTGAACCATATAACACATTGGAACATGAACCCAGCTCTGAATCAACCACTTCTGTGCGTAATTTCACACATTTCTGAAGGACAGTGGGCCACGGCTGTTAGGATTTTCAAAGCTAGCAGGAGATAAAACTGACAGCAAATTCATAAATTTATCTGTTCTTGATGTCATATTTTGGGCGATGTTTTTAAGCAAAATTGTTTGGACAATTTATGGAAATTGAGGAATAACTTCACTTAAAATCTTACAAACTACTCCACTGACGAAGTGGAAATTGCAAAAAAGCCATTTACAGAAAAGCAGTAAAGTGTTGCCCATTTAATAGAGGGCTGTGAGTCCTCATTCTGGAACCAGTAATAAAGGTGGACACCGCGACTTTCAGCAACGCAGCACTAAGAGTGTTGATTTCGCCTTGATTTAATCACCATTTATCTGACTCTCAACTTCCATTTGTGAGGTGCTTCGCTGCATCTCCTGTACTACCAACACACCCCTCCAGCTGCAGCCACAGCCGGCTCCACACACAGGCAGGCCAAATGTATGCTAATGAGAACCAGGCTAATGGTGGAGACGCACTCATTTTGAGAGGAAATGGCTTTCAATAATGGCAGCCCTCTGGGAATTTTGCACAAAGTTCAACTCTACTTTGAAAAACGCATTCAATCCACTGCTGTGCGTGTGTGTGTGAGTGTGAGTGTGTGTGCGTGCTCCCCGTCTTCGCCCTATGTTTTCAACCTAGAAGAAAAGGACAGAGAGAAAAAGAGAAAGAAACTTCCAGAATATATTTACATAAATCCTCCCTTTTCTCTTTTACAGCTAAACTAAAGGATGATGTAGAAGATTCTGGAGTGAATGATTTCAAATGAAGTAACCACTCTTTCAGTGCAGCAAAGGGACTGTGTAGAAATGTACAAATTGATTACATCCTGTCAATTTAGTGTAAACGGGGAAAAAATAAAAATGAAGCACGTGGAGATTGTAGAATAAGAAACTAAACTGAATGTTTGAGTTGAAGATTATGTTATCTGTAATTCTTTGGAGATGCATGTTCAGCTCTAACAAACACATGAACCAAAATTGATCTACAACACAATAATATTATTTAAACTAAATAACTAACAAACAGTTTCCCTGAGGTAATTGAAATGTATTCTTTCTTTCATCATCATCATCATAAGGTTGCAGATCATGAGCTGAATTCCCACCTAATAGCATTTTTTTTTTTCAAAATCATAACCAGAAGGTTCCACGGCCATTTTATGGCTCTGTATCAAAAAGTATTAATAATTTGCTTTAATAAATGAAAATGATACTGCTGTCCGTCCATTTTTACACACATTTCCATTATGGAGTCACAGGGGCAGCAGCCTCTATGACTGCCACCCAAATGACATTGTACTGCTACCTGCGGGGTGAATGATCTGACTGAAAACCATCATTGATTCAATTATTTTAAAAATTACTGGGAGGTCAAATTCAGCATGGTCCTTTTTATATAAGAAACATCTTGCTACAGCTCTTTCAAAAATGTTCATTGTTCTGTATTTATTTCAGTCCTAGAATCTTTTGGTGAGTACAGATGAACTGGAGCTCAAGCTAAGGGTCAAGGCCCCCACTTTCAGTCAATCTCAATTTATGTTAAATGTGGGCTCATATCTACATCCTACTGCTGCTCAATCATATCCCCCTTCGTCTCTTCCACTGATTCCTGGAATTTCTTCTCCTCTCTGAGGCAGCACTGATGTCTGGGCCCCTGGAGCCCATCATATCAGGAGGGGCAATAACCCATGAAATGGACTGTTTTCGCTTCTCATCCTCCTCCTCCTCTATCCACTTCACCTCCTCCTCTCTGTAGCAGGGACCCCTCTTTATTTTTCCCTAAACCCAATGTAGATCGATGAAGTTTACATAGATACACACATAGACCAGACTCTTCCAAAATACAGTTGATAAGGTGGTAAGTGCAGTTCAGTTACTTTGTGCTGAGTCAATAAACTGTACTGTTCCAGTACAAACATCTAACAGAATTTAGGAAGGATGAAGGGAATCAAACTCCTTGTCATTGTGACATTGTGATCCTCATCACTGCACACAGTAAAATGTGATCTCTGCATTTAACCCACCCTTGAAGTGAGGGGACAGTGCCATTGTCAGTGCACCTCAGTGGTAATGCTGGCAGCGTGTGGATTTCAAACCAGAAACCAGTCTGATTTAAAAATCACAAGTAATTACTGTACAATTTGTTGATAAAACATGTGGTTTTAAAAATTTGTTTAAAACTACAGGTAAAACTATATGTTTCCTTCCCATTTCTTTTGGTGTTGATGAATGGGCCGATGCCAGGACTAGGACGACCAGGAGTATGATGACCAGGATCAAAACCTCATGTCACTACTGACATTGTAACGGCTACTGGAAGAATTTCAACTGTGTTGTACCTTTGTATTTGCTTTAGTTTATTGTATTTTTGTGCTCTGGTAGCATCCATTGCACTGTCTGTCCACCCAGGAAGTGGATCCCTCTCCTGTGGATCTCCCTAAGGTTTCTACCGGTTTTCTTTTCACTGTTAAAAGGTTTTTTTTTCCCTCTGTAGTTTTTCCTTACCCTGGCTGAGGGTCTAAGGACAGAGGATGTTAACTCCCCTGTAAAGCCCTATGTGACAAATCTGATTTGTAAACGTGGGCTATATAAATAACATTTGATTGATTGATTGATTGATTGATTGATTGATTGATTGATTGATTGATTGGTTGGTTGTTGGTTCTACATTGAGTGGTTAGTACGCCAGTCTAGAAACACAGAGACTTGGGTTCCACTTCCAGAGGAAGCTTGGAACTTGGCGCTTGTCAGATCCAGAATATTAATAGCAATTAAAACTACAGCTGCTGTTAACACAGCAATTTCCTAAATTTAGATCAATACAGTATAACTATATATATCCCTTTTTGTGTGTGTACTTAATACACAATTAGACTTAATAAATGCAATCGGAATCATCAGCACAACAGCAATCTTTAACCGACTGGATTTTAAGAGCAGTGTACTGAGGTTTCTGACCTGGTGTTACAGTCAGTTCCAGATTTGGAGAGCTGAGGCACCAGGCTCTGTTCCCCAAGGTGGTGAGATGTGCGTCGGAGGAAGAGTTCGAAGTTCTATTCACCTGGTCAACTGTAATGCACACTACCCATCTATTTGCACTAACTATTCTGATTGCAGACCGCAATACGGCAGACTGTATCGTAAACTTGTATTGTAATGTTCTGTGTATTGTAATGTTGTGTCTTGTCTGTGCATGGGATAGCGGGGAACACAATTTCGATACCCTTGTATGTTCTGCACATGTAAAAGTATTGACAATAAAGCTGACCTTGACTTGACCTTGAGTAGATGAGGGAGTGGCAGCAGAGAGGAGGTCAGATAAATATGGATGGACCAAGGATGTGGACAGCCTTGGATATTAGTAATGGGGATTTGTTGAAGTCCTTTTAGTTTAAGCAATAAAATACCTGGCTCACCTTGCACACATGTGACACACGCAAGGCTCACAGGCCAAATGTGGCCAACCAACTCATTCTGTGTTAGCCCCTAAGAGTATTTGCCTTATATTGAAGCCTTGGAGTGCTGCTAATTTTTTTTTACTTTTATATGTTTATTTTACACATCAACTTTAATAATAGTTAATTGCAGAAACATAAGCAGGTATTTTTATAAAGTGTTTCAGTTACAAACAGCCCTTTTGCAAAACTGTGGTGTCAATGTGGCATTTGGTGAAAACAGCCCTGATATAACAATTTGAATTACTTTCAGCTCAAAATTGACACATCTGTGTCTAAAAGATTTTCTCTGCTAAGTGTCAAAAGGAAATAGCCGGTGATGTATTTCCAAAGCTACACACTGAAGCAGCATGAGTGATTCCCTGAGACCTACTCTTCAGAGAGCATCACTTCTGTCCCTAGGATGAGTCGCAGCTCCCAAGGCAAACACTCCAGATTTAATTCTAAGCTCAAAAGAGGATTAGTCTGTGCTGTTTGTGCGTGTGTGTTTGTTGGCGGTTTTAAGGAGTTATCCTCTCTTTTCCTGGACTAAGGAGAAATAACACACAGGCAAACATCTGTCTCACCTGGGCTGTGTGCCGTAGTGACGATTGTCAATATCTTTGTATATACGAGCGGGTCGAGATTCTGCCGTTCTCAGTGCCATCTGTGAGGAGACAGAACACAAGTACTGTAAGAATACTTATACAAAGTACACAGACGTCTAATGTTTGTTTAAAATATACGTCTATCGTTAAGGTATCACTTCAAAGGAAAACATGACATTAAGATTAGGGTAAACTGCGTCTGACTGGCTCTGAATCACTAAATATTTGATGCCAGTAAGCAATGTTCCCTCTAATTTTTCATATGTCTGGGCAGACAGGCAACCTCCCTGAGCAAACTAAGGACCACTGTGAGCAATATTAGATGTGCAAGCTGTGACCACACACACCAGTATCAAACCTGGGATCATAGCAAGTTTATTGGCTTTAAAGAATCGAATGACAGCAGCAACCAATCCACACTCCCGTCTTGCGTCTTCGTACAATTCCAACAGCATTCAATTCAAATGATTTTTCTGCTGAATGTGACGCTTAAAGTAGTCCAATGTCCATTCAGTCCACACTTTTCCCTCTGAAAACTTGCTTGTTACTTTAGCTTCGCAGCATGTTTTGCAGAGCAGCCTTTTCTCACTCGAAACTAAAAAATCTCACCCAGTAACACCACTTGTTCTTCTGTTCGCGCATACTCGGAGAGCCATTCGATCTTAAAAGAACCGCAATTCTTTTTTACTTTGGCTTTGAGAGTGGATGTTGATCCGCGTTTATCTCTCTCCACAGTCTATGCTCTACACTCAACTGCACCCTTAGCTACATGCTTACCTGCAAAACAGCACAGAGTGCTGTTAATGACATTGATTGGCTGAGTAATACGTGTAAACCGCATCATATCATTGGCTGGACAGTGTTAGTTATTGTTTTACTGAAGTACCGCTTGTTGTCACATCCCAGTCAGTGAGTTTCATTGCAAAGTGGTAAAAAAACAAATTGTTATTTGTTTATTTTATTTACACTTCAGCTTGGATGCAGGGAGCAGTGCGCGATTGCGTAGGCGCGCAGCTTAAAGGGAACATTGCCAGTGAGTCCAGCAATGCCTTTACTGTCCCAGGAAAAAGGCATTTTGCAGCAGTTTGCCAATAACCAATGGGTTTTTCCCCTTATTGGGGTGAAGAGCAAACACTTATTGTGGTTAAAGAGATACTTCACTTATGATTTGATACTGACAGAGAAATGTCCTTGAAATATCCGGAACAAGTTTTCTCAGACAATTTTCAAAAGTCAATGCAGCTCAGGGAGAACCTAATGATAAAAGTTTGATGAAAACCCTTAAAAAAACCCTCAACCCCCTAGGGGCTGAGACCAAACATCCTCAGACTGTATGTTCACCCTCAGAAAAAATACACTCTTAAAAAATGACATAAAGCATGAGCTCGCCTGCAGCCTTGTGGGTTTCTGTCAAACACAAAACAAGATGAAGGAGATGCACACACATGTGGTTGCATAAACGCATGCAACATGTATGTGCAGTTCAGGAAAACACAGTGGGTATTTTTGAAAAGAGAAAATAACATTTAGAGTGGGGCTCAAGGAGTAGGTTGACCCCTGTCTCTCATCTACAGACACACACTCACACAGTGTATTATAGTCTGGTCACTGTCACATAATACATCTTCGGATCCAACTGTGACCTCTAAAATTCCTCTTGACCAATGTATACCCCCAAGAGGATCAAATCTTCTTTGGACCCAAATCCCAGGAATAGACCTTCAGAGAG
The DNA here is from genome assembly GCA_016785265.1 of Paraplagusia blochii. Lineage (NCBI taxonomy): Eukaryota > Metazoa > Chordata > Actinopteri > Pleuronectiformes > Cynoglossidae > Paraplagusia > Paraplagusia blochii. Next base: position 77,247 of record JAFBJS010006762.1, read on the forward strand.
CCTCTGGCATTGATCAGACTTCAGTGATATTTGGTCAAAGTTTAGTTTATTTCTATGATTTCCTCTGGTTTGTAAATGTTCTTCTAGGCAGACTTCATTTGTAACATTATTGTCAACAATTTTTGTGGTAAAAAAGAAATTACTAAATTGATATCATGACCTGTACAAATTAAGCTCAATAAATAGACTTGAACAAACCAACGTGGCTTTTACTAAGGTGAGTTTCAAGACGCAAAATATGTATTTAGATGTTCATTGGTGAAACAAAAATTTTACAAATCCAACAAACAGAAATTCAGTGGTGGGCCGTGCATTTTAACAGCAGGCCTTCAGTGACGTCATTGTTTTGTGACATCAAATTAATAAGCCTCTAATAATCAGTACTCGAGAATTCACGCATGTACATGATATCAACCTTAATATAGGCTCATCAAGCAACACTTAATTTCCAGAATATTTAAAATCAATTATTCTTAGTATTTAACTGTTCCGGTGGCCAAGTATTTGATGATTTATTTTGTCTCCACTAGGTACCGGCGTAGCGACATTTAAAAAAAACTCAGCCATGCCATACATTGCAAATCAACAGTGTTCCATTGCTCTGCTTTAAGCTGGAGAGGGCTTCTTCCAGAAAATTGACCCTGCATTTGTGAAAGTGCTGATTGATTCCATATCTGAAAAAGAATATTGTCCAGAATACTGTTGTGGAGTTTTTGGTAGTGCTCGCAGATCTTCCGGTGTTGCACTGCGTCCTTTGTGCACAGCTGGTAAAACTGAGATGCGCAACATATCTTCATATATTTCGCTGAATTTTGTCTTTGCTCAACCATATGACAAAACTTGTTTACCCTTGCCATGGAGAATTGTGCATCCACAATTTTTTCTGTAGTATTGCAAAAAGGACATCAGTATCAGCAAAAATCTAATTGAATGTTTTGAGCAAAAACGAAAATCAAAATCCTTCAGATGTGCATTAAATCCATCCACAAAAAGCACAGTGTCTTCATCTTACTCTTTGTGGTGTTCTAACATATGAACAAATAACTCCTTTAGTGCAATTTGCTCAAAGACTGCATTCACCAGTCTAGATTTATATTGCCATTGTGTTGGCGCAACTTGAGGGAGATGCCGCTTACAGATTTTATCCAAAAGCTGTGTGCGCTTCGGAGATCCAGAGAAGAACTCAGGGAGCCCATTTGGCTTGGCAAAAAAACCTCGCACTCTGAAATTTGAGGCCCCTTGAGTAAACACTAAATTTAGGCATTGCGTAACAGTGAATGATTAGGGCCATGGGTGCCTTCTCCTTCACTTTACTTTGCGCCACGTTTAATCCGGATGCCATCACTGCTGCGCCACATCTGTCCAGAGAACATTCATATTCCTCAAAAAAATTTTAAATAAGATTGGCAAT
>JAFBJS010006762.1:79258-146246 GCA_016785265.1 Paraplagusia blochii
TCTCCCTAATGACTCTAGCAGTGGTCTCCCAATCATCTGGGAATTCCCCACCAGAGCCCAACACTGTTCTGACTTCTTTTCCAAAGTCATCACAACATTCATCTTTCCTTACCTTCCAACACCTGATCTTCTGATCTGTCTTTACCTTCTTCCTTCTTCTCAGCTCCATTTTCAGGTTGCATACTACCATACTATGTTGTTTGGCTACACTCTCACCTGCCACCACTTTACAGTCACTTATCTCCCGAAGGTTACGTCTTCTACAGAGAATGTAATCTACCTGAGTGGACCTGCCTCCACTCTTGTATGTCACCCGGTGTTCCTCTCTTCTCTCTTTTGGAAATAGGTGTTTACCACGGCCATTTCCATTCTTTTTGCAAAATCCACCACTGCCTGTCCTTCCAAATTTCTATCCCTAACTCCAAACCGGCCCATCACTTTCTCTTTCAGGAAGTGATTGATTAAAGGCATGCCCGTGCAGGGCCCTGGATAATTCTGCAGTATCTGGTTGACATTGTCTTTGTCTTCTCAGACTTAACTGTGGACTCCAGGCATTATGTTATTGAGGAGGTGAGCTGTTGTTCTTCCTGTGTGAGTGAGTGCTTACAAATGGGCAACAAATTAAGGAAAGTTCAGAATAAAAGGCAACGTTTGCAACGTCCTAATGCAGTGGTTTCGCAGAGGTCAAGACACACCGACTCACCCTACTAAGGTAGGGTTCGGCGAATGCGCACATAAAACTGGCGGGGTTCGGTAGCTCCAACAAGGTTAAGAACCACTGTACTAATGTAACATAGATGGGTTTCATGATTTTAAAACAAAATTTTTCCAAACCTGTGTTTTCCACCGGACTATTTGCTGCAGAGTTCTTTTTTACAGACTAATCTGGAGACCATCACAAAATCAAGAACCCTATAGTTTTTTTTAGGCATTTTTGTCCTTAAATGTTGTTCAGTTCAATCATTTTCTAGGTTTTCTAAATTGTATTGAGCACAAGTGTGCAATAAAAATATTGTTCTCCCATACAAAGTGAGTAGTGTCCATCCCAAAGTGCATGGTGACATATTTTTAAAGATGTCTGTGTCTCATTCAATCCATAAAAGTACCTTTGAGGGCAAATGGACATAGTAGGTTTCACAAAGAAAAAAACAACTTATTCCGACAAACACCAAAACAAACTATCATTCAGGTGACACCAGTAACACCCATTCACCCCTCTAGACTGGTGACTGTACATTCCACTCACCTGAAACAGGGTGTGATCCATCACACATCTAACCCCACCTCCCTTATTTGTCTTTTGCTTTCTGCAACAACCTCTCTCCACAGGTATGCAGCCTCTTTGATGTTAAATACCAGAATTCCCCCTGTAATCAGTTAAAACTAAAGAAGCTGCTTGCATGAAGAGTAGAAAAGTCTCCAAGAAACCTACTTTGTCCAGTTACCCTCGAATAAACTATTTTTGGGGAATCTATAAATATTCACAATCATCCAGGTCATGGTCAATGTAGATCAGTTTTGTTAGGCAACTGAGATTCAGATTCTCTGGGAAAATCCATATCCTATGTGCTGGAAACTTGTGTAATATTATCTAGAAAACAACTAAGATTTTCTCTACGGACTTTAAAATGAAAAAAAAAATGTGCAAGAAACATTGTTTTTCATGTTTTTGGTGTATTTTTTTGTTCAACTTCCATCATGTTCAGTACGGTTGGAGCTTCAGTTATTATATAATATGTCTTGGATATCGGTAAAAATCTCATTGAAGTCATTTAAGAAGCCACACTAATCACCACCACTGTATGTTCATATATAAACAACCTTGTTAAGTCTGTCACATCCAGCATCATTGATTTTCTCTCTGGATGTTGAACCTGATCAGTCTGTTGTGGAGAGCTTTTTACAAGGATAACACACATGGACACACACACACACTGTCTGTAACTAATGCTCCCTTTAGGTTACATTATGCAACTCTTTGCATAATGTAGTCTACACACCCAAAGATCGAGTATTTACCTCCTGACATCATATTAAACCTTCCCACAGAGACACACATGACCATCACAACATTAACACACACACACACTCACAGGCACTGGGCCACTTTAGTGAATAGAACAGCCGCTGTGCCCCAGCCTTGGCTCTGATGGGCTTTTACCTCCTGGCTCCCATTCAGAGAAATTAATGCTGCCTACATTACAGAGACATACTAATAATATCAGGTCATGTGCTACTGCTGCTGCTGCTGCAATAAAATGCAGATTGAGGTTGAGTTTATACAGTATGTACAGAAAGAGAACAGAGCTATGGCCAGTCCTTCACTTCCTCATTTCCACTACTCATTACATTCCAAGATCAGACTTTACATCATGAACCAGTTAAAGTCTTTGACTGACTGGGAGTTTCTGATTTGTTGATAGTTAACAGTATGGTTCCCAGAGAGACTATGGTATGGCTCTCCTTCTCCCCCAGTCTCCCCCCTTCTGTCTGCCTCCTCCCTAGATCCCTCTACCCCACAATGCCTCCCTCCTCTTCTGCCTCCGGGCATGGTTTGTTTAAAACCCTTTGTATTGTTTGAGCCTCTGACTGTGTCCAGTCTTGGACAACTAAACTCAAATCTATCTGTTTCTCTGTATCATTGGTTTCAAAAAGCTTTTTTTCTCAACAAAGACGAGGAGGAGGAGGAGGAGGAGGAGATGGTGAAGCAAGGCCAGTGAATCAGGCTGTACCAGGCAAATGGATGTGTATTTGCCTCAGGGATGTAACGTACGGATGCAATTCTTTGCAAATTTTCACTGTGATGCTACAAGACACCTGCTAAATAATAGTCCTGAGAATAAGAACGCCGGCAAATACTGTATATCATGTTGTTGCTTTCAACTGAAATAGGGATATTATTGGCAACAATATCAGTTACCAGGAGTTTACAGAATCAGTTTTAGGAAGTTGGATTAGCATAATGGAAACCAACTACCTCAGTTTTTCTAACACTGAACATGGCATGGCAGATGTACCAGTCAATTAATGAGTGCTGGCATGGACAGGTTTTGTAGATCTAAAAATATCTAAAGATCTTAAAAATATATATATATTTATTTCAAACATCACATCCTTTTATTCCACCTTGACAGCATTAACAGCAACAAAGAACTGGGCAAACTGAGGCCCAGGGGCCTGATCCGACCTGTTTAGCATGATAATAAGGCCCGCCAAAATTGTCCAAATTATACTTTTAATTTATATTATCCTTATCTTTCCCAATAGATAGTCTCAAAGATGCTAAAAGCATTTGAACATTTTGCCTTTTTTCAAAACTTTACTCATCATTTATCTTAGTTCCCGCAAATACTCAATCTTTCTGGTCCTGGTCTGGCCCATGACTGAAATTTTAGTACCGCCTGTGGCCCTCGAGTCAAAATAATTGCCCAGGGCTGCACCAGATGAACTTAAGCTGAAAAATGTTAGTCGACTACTCTTGCTGGAGCAGAATTTGCTGTGATATACTGTAGATGAGGTGGTAAGTTTTAAACCATGGCTTGCACTCACAGTTAGCAAATAAAAATACTGTGCCTCAATGATGGAGATTATCTGTTTGTCTGTTTTTTTTTTTGTTTGTTTTTTGTCATGGCTGTTTATTTTTTCTAAAGTCATCTAAAAAAGTCAAAGTCTAAAAGACTAAGTTCTGCAAAGACTTTATCTTCCAGAATCAATTTTGCTCAGAAACATCATATAACCACAACGGCAGAAACCTGAGCTTGGGTTGTAATGTATTATGCAGACAGTAGCTGACACTGAGCCAGACTCTGTGGACTCCATGCCAGACCACAACACATGCACACACTCCCACACACAGAAAGACATGATGGGAAATTTCCTGTTTCTCATCACTGTCAGGTGGTGAAACTCTCAAAATTAGCTCAACTCTGAGCTCACTGCAGATCGTTGCAACATGCATGCATTTGCACGCCATCACACATTAGATCCAGCAGATCTCCATGCTCCTGCTTTTGAAGCATCTAAACCGTCTTTATTATAAAGTATATCATTTTGTAGCTCCCTTTTGCGTATATGCAGCAATTCAGCACCCAGCGAATGCTGTGATAGGATGGTTGGCACATGTGCTGGTGTGAATGAGCAGAAAGTCATTTTTCCATTTTTCCAAATGAGAAAGCGACGCATTGACAGTGCCAGATGATAAGCATTGGAACACAACACAGCAATCAACTCTCGTCGCACAGCTGTCGCATTCATCAGAAAGTATTGCTGGAGCTCAGGAAATGAATTTCCTTGGAGCACTTTGGGCATTACAATATTTTTTTTTCTATGTTCATATATACAATGATCCTGAAATGACACTGGAAGTGTTTTGATACAATGTCTGAGCAACACTTTCAGCCCAAGTTTGAGAGGCTCAGATTTGCCTTTACAAAAGAAAAAAAAAACATTATCTGCTGTCTATTCTTCCTGATATCCATCTGCCCGTTCTTATCACTGCATCCTTTTTATGGCCTGCCACTACATCTTATCTTCTATTGGCAACAAGTCTCCTGCGCCTTGGTACATACATGTAAAACACTACACAACCACTTGATTTTTTTACCCACAATTCAGAAAAATCAACAGGTGCATCTCAGCAAGACCCAAACAGAGCATGAAGGGTATGGATGATGAAATATTTCTGTCAACTGCTGTTTGTTGAACAAGTTTTTCTCCCTGTTAGACATGTTGACCAGGCTGCACCTCTGCTGCTGTTCATCACACCACCAGGAGACAAAAAACATCAGTAAATAGCTCCTCCTTGCATCAGTGCCATCCAGAGTTTCCCTCTCACAGCATATGCACCACCTGTCTCTCAACTCTCTTTAAGTCACACTGAGTGATTCTAACCACGGCCTCTTCTCCTCCTCTTCTCTGTCCTTGTCTCTCTTGCTCTTCCCCGAGGAGCCACAATTTCCTCTCCTCTTTTGTTTAAGCCACTTCATTTTCATGCTGCACAGGAGCTTGGTGGAAAGTTCCCCCTCCCCTCCTTTCCCCCGCCACCTCCCCATCTGGGTCGAGTGAGGCCTACAGGGATTTATTTGGTGTCTGTCTTTATTCCCACGGTCTCCATCTCTGGCCGACAGGCAAACTGTAGAGTGTGATCTGTCTGCTGGTTGATAGAATCTCCTCCATTCTCCTCCTCACTCCTGCTCAACGCCTCGCACTTCAAAGCGCGTCACCGCTCTGCGTTACACTCAAGAAGAAATGGGGTGTGTGTATGTTTCATGCTCCTCGATGTAAAAGTCGCCCTTCATCTAATGACAAAAGCAGCTGGACATGTTTCTATGAAGGTACTGTATGTTTGACACCTGAAGGTTTGCACGGAGAGACAGAAATAATACTTCTTTTCCCAATGTGTTTTTCCAACATGTCTCTCCAGGGGTCACTATGACAGATCAATTCCATTAGATCAGTGGTTCTTAACCTTGTTGGAGTTACTGAACCCCACCACTTTCATATGCGCATTCACCGAACCCTACTTTAGTGGGGTGAGTTTGTGTGTCTTGACCTGAGACCGACTCACCGAACCCCTGGCGTTCGATAAACCCAGGTTAAGAACCACTATATTAGACTAACCAACAATCAGCAACATCTTCCTTACTACTAAACTGAGCTTCTCAGGACTTGTTCTCAATCTCTTAACCTTTACCATGCTTTGTCCATTATCTCCTAACACATCTCCAACTATCTCTATGCTTCCCCAAGTGTTCAACCTGAGCTGTACCTCTGATCTGCTCAATTTAAAAAATCCTGCTCAGAAGAAGAAGAACAGACCTTGCCTATACGCAGCAGTGTTTCTCAAACATTTCTGGGAAGACGTATTTCAAAAGTGACAAACCTTCACGACTTAAGACAATAGACCATTAATGAACAGTAATAAGGATATTTTATTGTTGACAAAGTGATGTCTAAATAATAGTATTACCCAAGATTAAAATATCTAAATACAGCAATTGAATCAGCAAACATCACCAGGATTTCCAAAGAAACATGATGCCAGACTAACCTAAAATATTTTTTTATGGCCCACTTGTGGTCAGACCAGTCTTTGCCAAACAATGTCCTCAAAGAAGAGATATGGACAAATCACACTTAAATGGTCAAAGATCTCCTGTTCCCTCAGCTCAATACTGAATTTGAAAAGTACTCTTGTTTTATGTACAAACAAGTACTGTAAACATGTCAGATTTATCAATGCTGATATAGATATATAAAGCGGTGTATATGGATATGGGTCATTTGAGAAAAAATAAATGGTTTCAATGACAGAAAGATAAATGTTGAGAGTTTTACAGTATGTTGGCCTTAAGTTTTCACACAGCCTGTTGAGGTCATTGTAGTGAAAAACATGCCCTCTATCCACACAGAAACCCACAACTACACAATCACACACACAAACGTCCAGATGAAGATTCAACCCACTTGTAAATCAACACAGATCAAGAATTCACGTCCCAGGAAAGAGTAGAAATACACACAGATTGGACTATTACCAAAATGAACCACATCCCAGTCTGAGTGCTTGGATCATATATATATATATATATATATGTATATATATACACACATATATATATGTGTGTGTGTGTGTGTGTGTGAGGGAGAGAGAGTGAGTAAACCCTCCGCTGCTAATGACCTCACAGTAAGATAAGTCAATAACTACACTTCCTGTTCACACACACACACACACACAGGCAAGTTTTTTTGGTGATTTTACCAAAATGTTGTAATTTGTCCTTTTGCATGTGTTGTAAAAGCATTTTTTTCTGTACTAATGAGGTGTTTCTAGTCAATAAAGACTATAATTGCTATAATAACAATAGTCAAATTACATATTTGTTGCATATTTGTTTGCCTTCAGTAGCCAGGATTGTTGCAATTGTTAAAAAGTGATATTTTTTAGCTCCCTAAAAATCAGTGTACATCGTTCTCCCTGGAGTGAAGAGAACAATGCTAAGATTTTTTTTAGAACCATTTTGGATCTATGGAAGGAAAGAAGAGAAACAGAGGCAGCAGGTGAGTGAGTAGATTTTAATCTATGGTTTTCTTTTGTCTTTGTTAACTGCGGAAATGAGTCACTACTGCAATCAACCTGTGACTTCAAACTGATAAAACTGCCAACTGCATTCTTTCAGACGAGGATTTGCGTTTCCTCAATGGCAGCTTTGTGGAAATAAAATGCTTTCAATTGCCAAAGATATGCAATATGTACTTGTCTTCCTCCTGGAAATCAATTTTCCTCTTCTGCACTCGCGAACATTTAAAGGTATTAGCAGAAAATTCAATTAAATGTGCTGTGCAAAATATAAATTTATCTCGCTTCGTTGAAGACTGTGTCACTACAATGAATTTAATATGCTCACCCCGACACAGTAGCTGAAAGGGAGGAGTGGCGCTTGCATCGCGACTTTCATTTTATAATTATTGTCATAAACCTGACATAACTGTTCTGCAAAACGGCAGACGCTGAGCTTTTCCCAACAGCCTCCTTCCTTCTCTGTTATTTCCCATTTTTAAAAACAGTAGCCTGCTGCTCTAGATGGTTGTTGAGGAATATTCTGGGCTGTGTGATTCAAACACTTGCTTGTGGTACAGACTGCGCAATTAGGGAGGCTAGAATAGAGTTGAGCCTGGTCCAGGGAGTCAGGCATAGAGAGGCAGCCTTTAATCACCGCTGGCTTTCACAGCTGAACACAGCTCGGTAGGTAAATGACATCCACTGTCCACGTGTGCGTGAGTGTGTGTGTGTGTGCGCAGCATCTGACTGCTGTGCAATCAGGTAATGTCATAGGAGATTAGGCGTTGGGCTGCATCATTGAAGGTCCATAAATAGTAGCAAGATTTAATCCCAACTGTCTCCCAACTCTTCAGGTAATAGTGACAGTCCTCTGCCCTTGTTCAAAGTTGATAAGGCGTAGAATTAAATTTAACTGATTTGGCATGTGTGTTTTTCATGTTCCCAAAGGCCTAGACTGCTGGGGAGACTTCCAGGGTGCAACCATCAATGCAAGAAATGCCTATTTTTGTATTCATTTAAATATTTACTCATATTTTCAAGTAATTAAGTGTCCAAGGGTGGATTTAGGCAACAGGCCAAAAGACATTAGTCAATGACAAGTCGATCAGTTTCTTTGAGTGTTTTTTAATATGTCTTTAAACAGTTGTGGCTAAATCTAAATCAGTACAGAAATATTTTTGTCAATTTTGGTCACAAAAATAAACAGGTCATTCCACACCTGTAGGAACAGCGTGTGTGAAGGTCGATCTTAATTCTAGAGGAGAGTTAAAAAAGGATCTGGCCTCCACATCCGTACTAAGGGACATTCCTCTAAGCAGGGGCCGTTATTTCAATTCCTTCCCTCAGTTCTATTGCTTTCACGTGTTTTCCTCCCATCTGTCTTTTCCTCGAGCTGATGCAGCCTTCCCCTTCGTTAAGATCTGCTGCCTCTGATTCCTCTCATCTTCTCCTGAAGGCTTTGTCTTTAAGTCTTATTTGCTTTGTTGCTGCTCTGCCGCATTGTCATGTTCTGCATGCCACTGTGGCAGTCTTCTACAGTATAAACAAATTCAGCATCTCTGGGTTCTCTGCGTCTTGTACCCTTGTCTGATCCCTCTGATACTTCCTCATGTCTTCGGTCCCCCTCTTTTTTTTCTACCTACGTCCTTCCTTTTCACCTCCTGTTAAGGCCTGCTATCGACTTAAAAAGAAAATTTGCTTAACACAACACCTTTGACAGCAACTTTTCTAAAGACTGGACTCATCAGCCTGATGTCCACATCACCTGAGCTAGATGTGTTTGTCTGTGAAAGTAAACAGTTGCCAACATTATCCACTGTGACAGTCTTCACATCATCTCAGATCACTGTCTGTCATTGCCCTACAATCCATACAGCAGCACCTTGAAGGCAGTGGTGGCCTAGCGGATAAGTGGTGGAACCGGACTTAGGTCACGAGGGTTTAAGATTCAAATCCACCAGCTACCACTGAGCTTCGTTGAGCATGGCACTCTTTCCTTCCTTTTTGGGGACAGTGCCGTGATCATTTGTCCACAATGGTAACCTGGCAGTTAGTGGATTCGAACCTGGAACCCCCTACGGACCCCGTCTAATTCCTTAACCATTAACCATTAGCTCCCATTTGGATGGAGAACAATGAAACTGTCGCAAAGTGAATTAAACTACTAATAATTAATTTTTCTAAAAAGGTATTTCACCTGATTCCAATGACTTATTCTCTGCTAAAGTTTAATTTACCTTTTGGACTGTTTTAGGCTCTATCTTGCATTAGTTATGGTATTATGACATTTTTTAATTTTCATTTTTCTTGTACAGAAATTATTTCTGTTACTCTTTCATGTGTGGCAAATGTATTAATCTAAACAAATTTCCATCTATCACAGGCTTTGTTAGCTATTTCATTTAGATAATAGATTGGCAAACACAGACTTACTGTTTCTTTAAGAAAATGTCTTTTTTCTTTCTTATCATTGGTACAATAGTTTAGGTTTAAATAATTAAACATAAATACATTGTTGTATTTACTGGGCTATGTATCTCTGAATTGGCCTTTTAGTTGTTCAGCTTTTGTAATAATGTTGAACTTCTTTGGGGTAGAGTTTGAGCTGCTTCTCCGCAAAGACATTATTATATAAAGATTATTTCTGGTCTTATCTGACTCATCAGACTAGATATCAAAGCCTTCTCAGCAACACAACAAGCACAAAAAGATGAATACAGAAATACACTGTGCATCAACACCCACATCACAGATATTAACATTTTTTGATTATTTTCTTTACAGAATTTTTTATCAAGAATCTCTGCCCCTGGATTTTGTGGTCTGAGTGCAAACCACCACAGGGGTTTGGTCCTGTAGCCATTAAGTGTGTGTGTGTGTGTCAGCCATCTATCACAGTGACAGGCTGCTGCGTGTTTACTTAATGATGTAGGGGTTTATTTATGAAGTGATGGCCAATGTGTGGGAGGGTAGAGGGGGAGAAAAAGAGAGAGAGAGTGAGGCGAGGATTGAGACAGCCTGAGGATGTGACATTAAAATATCATCAAGGTGATGGATGTCCACAAACACACTCACACCAACACTCACACAACATTAGGGGAAAATACAAAACGCAATGACTCCTATCTGGATTTATCTGTGTGTCTGTGTTTTCTATAATGACAAAGAGTGTAGTGCTCTGTGTGTGTGTGTGTGTGTGTGTGTGTGTGTGAGTGTGGGTTTATTCTGAATTCTGTGTTCACTAAGCTGTCACGCATTGCCTCTGTTTGCCATTCACAGTGTAATGACTTGAAGATAAGATGCATGAGTATTGTATGTGTGTGTGTGTTTCCATTTTCTCTCTCCTTTTTCACACTGCATGGTGTCATGGTGCCACGGTCAGCTGTGATGCACATGCACCAGAGTTACATCACTGTGAACATGACGCTCTTCGTGCAGCTGGGGGAATGAATGTTAACCTCTGGTGTGTTCTGCTGGAGAAGAAGTAGAATGTGAATGATTTCTAGTGATGAAGAAATTATTTCAACCTTATGCTATAAACGGATTCTCAATCATCGTAAATATGAACATGTTTCCGCCATTCTGCAGTGGCTACACTAGCATCCTATTTCATCCCGGATTGACAACAAAGTTCTTTTCACCATGGGATCCCGGGCTTTTGGTGGCGATGGCTCACGCCGGTGGAACAGCCTTCCAACTCACTTAACAGCTACCCAGAATATTTACTTTTTTAAAGTTTAGGATCACTTTTAGGAAGATTAGGAAGTTATAACTGTCACTGTGATTTCAATAATTATGTCTTTGCGTTATTTTATGCCTTCTGTAGCACTTCAGAAATAAAATGTATTATTATTATTTTTATCATTATCATTATCCTATTCATGATCTCCAAAGAGTTTAGCTAAACAAACAACTAAACGTCAAAGTCCATATTTTCACAACTAAACACTTTGTTAAAAAAATGTAGTCTCCATGTTTTAGTTTTTTCTTGACAAAACCATGTACCTGGCCAAGGTCTCACTTCAAACTACATGGAGTCAATTTTTTATCTATGGTACAACAGATTTTCTTTGTTTAATTTCAATTAAATGTTCAATAAATGTTGGTTCATTCAACGTTGTGCTTTCTTTTATAACAAGTTGGTCTAACTGGCAAATCTGAATCTTTTCATCACAATTATTCTCTAGCAGAAGAGAGAAAAGGTGATAGTGTCTCAGTTCTGGTGTCCAGGACTCACTGAGGAACACACTGTGTCTCATTTAAAGGTCATTCCATATTTAACCGTAAAGAAAGAAGAAGTCCTTAAGAGATAAAGTGCAGTGGTTCATTTATGGCTTTAATTGGCCATCAGGACATTACAGACAACCTGTCATTGGCATATATAAAAAACACAGACAGGGAGATTGTCATAATTACAAGTTTGACCTATTAGCAGACAGAGAACAAGAGAAGGTGGGTGGAGACAATTTAGAGGCAGATAGGCAGACAGAAACACGGTGAAAGGGAAGGACAAGAAGAAAAAGTCACACAAAGATGCAAAGTAGGAGCTGGACACACACTGTAATAGACATTGGTATGACACGCTCTCCTGTCTGTTTTTGTTTGTTCAGACTGAGCCTGGTCTGCGAGACGGCGTCCATCAGCGCAGGAGAGCAAATCTTGGTATAATCGCAATTTGCAGGTCTGTTTTCCTTTGAGAAAAGGAGGATGTTGTCTGTGGCCTTGAGTGAAGAGCTTTCAAAACCCTGTTTAAACAGTTCAAGGCCACAGAGACAGAGGAGGAACAGAAAAAGGATAATTTGCTGTGCCGTGTTAGTGGCCTCTGCAGTTGCGTAAAGGCTAATGGTACAAGGCCGTGGCGCGGTATTGAAGTGGTCTGCATTCAGGTTCCTTTCAAACCATACACACAAACAGATAAAAGGATAATGTGAGCAGTCTGGTCTCTATTAACAACTACTTATCCTCAAGTGTGTGTAATCTTTTACGATATCAATGTTTTTATTTTCTGCCTTCTCTACAGCTGCTGTCTTCGACCGTGGATCAACTACCTCCAACACACATTACTCCTTGTTTTACTTACCTCATTCTCTCCTATGTTCATTCCACCCTTACAGTCCACCTCCCACCTACCTCCCATTTTGTCCGACATTGTCCCTCAGAGACACTAAGATAAGAAATCCTGTTCATTTAGATGTCTTTTTTTAGATTTTCTCAAACTTGCAGCCCGTGGGCCATTTGCAGTCCGTGAAACGATATTTTGCGGCCCCCACCTTAATGTGAAAGTTGAATGTTAGCGTGGCCCATAAGTTTTATTAACAGGATGAATATATATCCATGGAGACTTTGCTTAATTGCACTATTCACTGTCATCCACTGCAGTGCTGCTCAAAAAATAATATAAATGTAATAATCTGAACTTAACATCATCACAGTAAATGTATTTTACAGATTGATGTAACACTGTACTACAGTATTGCATTGTGGGCTTAACTAGTAAATATATGGTAATTTTTATATTTTATAGATTTTTTTCCACATTTTATGCTTAATCCTAAAGTTCTCAAACCCTGATCCATAGTCTCCTCCTGGTTCAGTGCTGTATTACACAGAATCTATGAAAAACTGATTTTTTATTCATTTTTTTCTTTTGTATTGAACACTGAAAGCTGACGTGGCCCTTCAGTGAAATGATAGTGTGGGTGGTGGCCCTCAACTTATTTAAGTTTGAGACCCCTGGTCTACAGTATATCTTCTTTTGTTTTTCTGAAACAGTTTTGGAATTTATTTTCCCTGACATACTTAACAACTCAATATTCATTTCTAGAATATAAAAACTAAGAATTTTCCGACCTCAGTGGAGGACATAATAAAAATAAGTATAGAAAGTATAATTTTCGATTTGTACTTTATTCAGTAACTGTTCCACTACCATGTGATCAGAAACGTATCAGTGTTTCATTATCACTCTCCCACTGGTTCCTATTATGGAGGAATCTCCCGCAGTTTCTTCCTCCTTGTCTCTGGATCAGAGGTCGTTCCTCTCACTAGCTGCATCCAGACTGTATCGGTGCAGAGATTGTACTTGTTTGACAGCACAGTCAACAAGAACACAAACCTATTCTGTGCTGGGATGTGTGATGAGTGACAAAGCCTTTTAGGCCACTGAGAAAGCAGCTGTGATGTGTGTGAGTGTGCCTGCCAGCTTCTAATAAAGACTGCTTCTCTGGGCTTCAGTGCTCAATAAACAGAGTATTCCGGAAGCATCAGGTGAGTAGGTATTGTAAATCCATCTCACATTTCCCAGATACCTGTGATTTTCTGTCCATTTATTTTTGTTATTAAATGAGAAATAAAGTCCATATCCAGGGCTGTGACTTTGCAAATCTTTGCCAGGGACAATTTCACCGATCCTATGATACTCAGATCAAAATATGATTTTCTCCATACTTGAGCTCCTGTTCAAGAAAAATACCATGGTGAACCGGCTGATAAATGGTCAATCGATTTCCACAGTGAGTTCAAAGGAGTACAGAGCTAAATGAAATGATTCCCCTGCTGGATCAATACCCTTCCATAGACATTTAGCGGCCAGAGGAGCCAGCTTTTCAGATTTCCCTCACAACTAGGCAAAAACCGGTGAAACAGACACTGCGTGAGGAGCAAAAATGCAGCAGGAGGAAAAAGAAAAAGAAAGATATCGGCTGAAGCAGCGAGTGTTTGGAAATGTCATTCCTCTTCTAGATCTCTCTATTAAGTAAATGAGCGGAAGAGTGTTTACTGCCTCAGTGTAACACAGCAGCTTCAAATGTTAACAAGAGCTGGAAATAGCCAAGAACAAGACACTGAGCTCACAGGAACACCACACAGCCTTAAGGTTTTATTATCCTAAAAGGTTGGACCAGTTTTTTTTTCAGTCAGATGCTTATTTAGCTGCATTTTATCAATGTATTAAAATTCTATTTAATGTTGATTTGATTTTGTTTATATTTTGAGCCACAAACTGTCTCAATTCTGACAGGGCAAAGCAATTCCAGAATGCGCAGGTTAAATACATAGGTTATCACAGGCCAGGTCAGTAGCAGAAAGATTGAGTATTTGCAGGAACTAAGATAAATAAGAGTAAAGTATTGAATAAAGGCAAAACCGTCAAATTCTTTTATCGTCTTTTAAACTATGTATTGGGGATATGCTGGCTTTGTAGTGAAAAGGCAGAAAGATACCGATAATACAAATAAAAAGTATAATTTGGACGAGTTGGGCGGTCCAGATTGAAATGCCAAATGGGCCGCATCCGGGCCCCAGGCCATAGTTTGCCCATGTTTGCATTAGATATTCACCAAGTGGCAGAGACCAGAGTTAACTGGTTAGTCAGCTTGAACTGCTCAGATACAGTAGGTGTAAACAGGTGTGGTGACTGTCAAAGATCTGTATTTGTTTAAAAAAATCTGTTACAAAGGCAGGTAAACTTACCCGGTTGGGGTCATTCTCTAGAATTTGGCGTCGAGCAGCGTCCAGGTCATCATAGCCAGGAGCAGCACGGATTTGCTGGTAGTCACGACGCATGTTCTGTATCTGTTGATCACTGCAGACACACAGATAGTAAAATCTCTAAATTGGGTCTACTGCAAAAGAGAGTAACTACATCAGGTAAAGCTATTTTTTTCATGGCTTCATCCATGAATAAATTCACCAAAAAACTATTTTTGGTGAATGCAGAACCAAACATTGACCACACAGTGAGATAGATCTGAGCAGACAGATTATTTTCCAGACAGCGTACATTTCGAGGAGGCGTAAGAGTCTGGAGGGTAGGAAAAGAAGAAGACAGGAACGATAAAGATATTTTTTTATAATAGTACCTGTAAGAGTCAAGGAAAAAAAAGGTCTGTTATCCTGGACTGAACCACAGACACGTCAGGCAGATGGATGCAACTGAAGAGGTGAAGATGAGAAATGCAGAGCCGCAAAAGAGGGAGGAACTCAACCGCTGGAGGACAGATAAGGACTGGGAATGGAACAAAACTCCTAGACTTCATTGTGCTCAATGGAACTGAATGGGAGATAAGCCGCACACCTGAGAGAACTGTCCTAGACAGAGCTAAGCACCAGTGTGGACAGTTACTGGGACACACACACAAACATGAAGGCACAGACATACACTCCTGATCAATCCTGAAATCTTAAGACTAGTTAAGAAATTGCAAGAATTTGCATTTTGCACTGTTGTATCTTAAGAAGGTTCTAAGTAGAGTTTCAAATTGCAAAAAGAAGAAATGGGAACAAGAGACCAAATTATTTGAGCAGGTAATTTATTGAAAAGAACAATTTTACTGAAAAAGGCTGTTCATCAGCTGATCAAAAGTTTAAGACCACATCCTTTAAAGCCCAAATCTGTGCAAAAAATTGGATTCCATGTCATTTTCTGTCATGCAATCACACTGTCAAGACCTCTTGATGGGGAAAGTAAAAAATCTTGCTGCCTTTGAATGTGGCAGGATTGTTGAGCTGCATAGACAAGGCATCTCACAGCATGCCATCGCTGCTGAAGTTGGACGCAGTCAAGACAGTCATTTTGTAATTCTTAAAAGATCCTGAGGTTTATAGAACAAAAATCAAGTGGTAGACCCCAAAAAATCTCACCGGCACTGAGCCGGAGGAACCAAATGGCTGTCCGCCAAGACACTCATCCCAAATTAAGGCTTTTAGTGGTGCTGACTGCAGCCCAATAACCATCAGACGGCATCTGCAAAGGAATGGCTTCAAAAACAAAAAACGTCTTCAAAGGCCATGTTTACAAAAATGGACATTAGTTCCAGACAGTGGATGCCCTTCGTGAAGCCGTCTTCACCACTTGGAGCAACATTGCTACAAGCCTTTGGAAACACTCGCATCAAGCATGCCAACACGAATTTTTGAAGTCATCAACAATAATGGTGGAGCTACTCATTACTGAGTCTGTTTTTGAGACTTTAATTTCTGTTTTAGGGGTTCTTTTGAGCTATGGTCTGATCAGCTGATGAACAGCCTATTTCAGTTAAATTGTTCTCATCAATAAATTACCTGCTCAAAACATTTGGTCTCCTGTTCACATTTCCTCTTTTTGCATTTTGAAACTCTACTTAGAACCTTCTTAAGATACAACAGTGCAAAATGCAAATTCTTAACTGGTCTTAACGTTTCTTAACTGGTCTTAAGATTTTGATCAGGAGTGTATATGCACCAGAGTGAAATCATCTCTGCAGGTTGTGTTGTTGTTTATCAGTGTCAAATGCTTTCACCTAAAACCCCCATATTGTGTTTGGTTAGTTATCGGAGGGTATATTTTACAAAAGCATTCACAGGGGACATTCTGAGACATAGAAAACACACTACACTGTGGACTGAGCTAATACAGGGTATTATGAACACAGCACACAAGCACGAGTGGGCACAGTTTGGATGGAACATCACTTTTTCTATATATATAAATTGTCGAGCATGTCCCTTTGTGGCTTAACTCGACATACCACTCGATATAAACTATACTTTTATTTCAAAAGTGGGAAGCTGAAGGATTACACACTGAACTGAAAACTGGGGTAAAAAAAAAAAAGTGATCAATCATAATTCAAACCAATCAGTGACCACAGTTTGAACTGGGATGACAGATGATCTAAAATGCCTCTGGGTGAAAGTGGAGTTATGAAAGCAGGTATGTTATAACAGCGACAAGTTGAAGAATAATTGATAATTGATGACTGACTTGATTCTATTCTGTCACAGAAATGGCAGCTTGTCAACAAAACTTTCATAACAATAACACATGCCATTTGTCAATCAATTTACTTACACTTTAATACGGCAGAAAAAATACGGCCGGGGTCACACGCGCCCCCCTCAGCACTAAGCACTAAGCAAAGTCAATGTGCTTTACAAATTAAGTTTTTTTTTTTTTCACTTTACAATCTTGTCATTGATTCACTGCGGCAAACCCAGAAAAAAAGGACAACCCACAAAGAAAAGGATAAAACATAATGCTGCGGAATGATTAATCACAGGGTGACAATTCCTGAAAAATTCCGACAATTCATCAATTCTATACAATAACAAATATGTTGATTGCTGGAACATAAAGAGGAGTAGTAACAACAAAATTTTCCCAAAAGGATGTCCTTGTTTTTCTTTAACTACAAAAAAAGATAAGGTGTTGGCTGTTGATTTAGAAACAAATGATTGACTGAATCAAGGAACTGCAGAGGGTGTAAATATAAATTCATTCATCAATACTAACTGCAACTGCGGTTGTATCACACCCACATTGTCTCTTTAATACAGGAGTTGTTTCTCTGCAGCCAAGTGGAAACAGAACAGAGACTGGGTTAAACACTTTGTGTTCCACTGTGCCACTGTGGAAGGAGATGTTTGAAATTCTGCACAGATTCCTCAGAGCTATATATATATATATATATATATGTGTGTGTGTGTGTGTGTGTGTGTGTGTGTGTGTGTGTGTCTATGTGCAACATGAATTTTCTCAGTGTTGTCAGACTATGCTAATTGGTGCCTCTCCAGTCTAATAGAAGGTTGTATCACTCTGCAAATCAATAGCCTTCTCTGCCAACCGCAGACAACCTTGCTGTCAAGGTAATCACACTTAATCTGTGTCAACCATTTATTCCTCTATTACTATATTTTTCAATATGACAGACAACCACACACGCACACACACGCACACACACACAAAAACACACACACACACACACACACACACACACACACACACACACACACACACACACACACACACACACACTGTGTTCTCTCAGAATAAATACAGAATTTTGTTCTTCTATGCCACCCTTCATCTACAGAACCCATCCGCCAATCCCTGGGCCCGTAATTAGGGCTGCCAATTTGATTAAGCATGTGCGTCGCTTTCCAAACGAAACAACACTGTAATTATCCCATTATGCCACAGCCTCCATCCCTGACAATGACAAATATTATCATAATAATGGATGATGAAGGCAAAGGCTACAACTGGATTAAAAAATCAGAGGGAAGGAAGTGTTCACTTGAGATTGAACCAAAAACCCAACTAGAGTTTCTTGAACTCTCTGAAGATCAGACAGACAGTTGAGGAAGTCACCAGCATCCCAGGATCATCATTCTTAGTAAAATTAAGTTTCAATCTCAATAGAGCGGCCTCAGTTCTCTCTGTGTCCCTGAGTGTGTTTGTGGTGTGTTTGTGTGTAGACAGAGATGGATCGTCACTACTGTTGTTGTCAGCAGGTAATAACTGCTGTCCCCCGGCCTGAGGCGGCCTGCAACAGTACAACACATTCTCCAGTGCAGGGATCAATAAGTATCTGAGTAGAGCAGATTGCTTTAACATCACCATCCAAAGGAGTTCGACAACCCAGAAAGAAGCAAACTCCCCTGGTAGTTGCCCTGAAAATAAACTTTCCAAACTAGTTGCATGAAGTATGAAGTTACTAAGTGCATATAAGTGGTAACTTTTCTAAAGTAGACACTGGTTTAATGGACTGCAAAGGTCTTTCTCGTACTAGTTTTTAGTAAGTAGTTTTAATACACAGTAAAAACACAATAAATTTCTCTGCTCCCGTCATCATCCACTGAACTTCTTGCTTGACTTTTCTGTGAATCTGTCCTTTGCAATTGCAAACAGGATGCTCAGAGCTTTCTGCACCACCTTCATGTACTTCTCTGCCACCCTTAGATACTGCTTTAGTGGCATCTCACTGTGAGAAAATATTGCAAATTGATTCTCCACTTTGTCGTCTAAAGGAAATACTCTTAGGCTAGGTTCACACTGCGCCCTGAAACGACCCAAATCTGCCAATATGCGACCGTATCAGATTTGTTATTGACAATATGAACGACACAGATCCGATTTTTTCACATGCAACATTTATAACTTAAAATCTGTCAGACCACAGGTATTGCAACCAATCGGACAAAGACTAAGGACCCAATACCACACCAACATCAATGTACTTAGATTAGTTAGTTCAATGATTAACTATAAAGTTAACAGGAATGAAGACGTCTTCTATTAAAAAGATTAAACAAATCCATAAATATCTACAGGGGTCTTTTACAGGGGTCTTTTACTAATTAACCACAACTCAACCAAGTGATGTTCTTGTCTCATCCTCATTTCAGAGTGTCTGCCTGTGTATGTTGATGTGACAGCACGCTGACAGCAGAGAAGATAGCAGTAGGGTGAGACGGGAAATGAAAAGGACGTCATAAGATGAAATAAAAAAAAAACTTGGAAAAGACCGACATCAAGTTGGAACAACAAAAGGAAGCCATCTGTAAACTGAGGGACTGAGTAAAACGGCGACTATCACGTGGTGTAGACAGTGTGAGGGCAGACTAATTAGGAGATGAGCTCTGCTGCCGCAGGCTGCATGGGCAGCCTTTGCCTCTCTGTGTGGAGCTGATGTAAACACAACACATTGGAGGGGGAAACAAAGCTCAGAGAGGGGGGGTTTACTTTACTTGGTGCTGGAGGTAAAAAATACATCAAAGTGTGTGGTCAGGGTTTGGTGTCCTGGAGAAAACTGGGATTTAAGTAGAACATAATACAATGATAAAAGAAAAAGTTTTAATTCTTTGGTTATATACTGTATTTTTCAGTTTTTGTCTTGTTTTGTTGACTGAAATCTGTGAATCTGAGGAAATGGTGAGAAATTAACCTAATATTCTACTCTAAAGAAGAGTATATTAGTTTCTAAAAAATATATACTTTTTTTAGTGGTGATTTATTTGATTAAATGTAAATTTGTTTTGCAGATTTTTTAAGAATTTATGTTCAAATGTAATTTAGGATGTTATATGAGAAATATATTCTTCTTCTCATTTTGGCTATCCCTTTTTTGGATGTTGCCAGAGCGAGTCAACAATTTTCTTCTCACCCTGTTGTCTGTATCTTCTACTCTGACTCCAACTACTTTCATGTCTACCTTGTAGCTCCATCCCCAGGATCATGCTTCTACCAATGTATCCACTGTCCCTCCTCTGAACATGTCCAAACCATCTCAATCTGGCTTCTTTAGCTTTTTCTCAAAAATGCATGTTGTTTTCTGAGAAGTTTATTTCATTTTTGTTGCAGGACTGAAACCTAGATCACAAACAGGTTCAGCCAAGGGACACAATGTAGTATCTTTGAATTTTCAAAGAAAGAACCCAGACTATTTGTTTCTTTCCATT
The DNA here is from genome assembly GCA_016785265.1 of Paraplagusia blochii. Classification (NCBI taxonomy): domain Eukaryota; kingdom Metazoa; phylum Chordata; class Actinopteri; order Pleuronectiformes; family Cynoglossidae; genus Paraplagusia; species Paraplagusia blochii. The sequence continues at coordinate 99,537 of JAFBJS010006762.1, forward strand.
TTGACAGTAAAAATAAAACAAAGTGTAATAAGGGTAAAGTAAAGATCAATTTTTCTTCTCCTCAAACCCTGGTGTTCTTGCTCCAGTGTGTTTGCCATTTGTCATTTGTGTCTTTGCTCAGACTTATTTTGCAACATAATGGTGCATATTATAAAAGCCTCCCCTCTGAAGCTTTTTTACCTTTCACCTTTGGTCCCTTTGTTCCTCCTCTTTCATCTATTCCGCCTCATTTCTTCCCGCAGCTACAGAGACTGCCTTCCCGCTAATAAAATGTGACAAGCATAGCTAACCTTCTTTCTCTCCACAGGTCAGCATCTAGCGTAGCTTTAATCAAATGTGACGCCCATCACGGCACACACCTGCCATGGAGGGCCTAATGAAAATGTCCGACAGCAAATTAGGGAGAGAGCCAAGAGCCTGAGACTGAGAGCATGGACTGGAAAGGTGGAGTGAGAACCAATACTACTCTGTGGAAACACACGCACTGTTTCCTTTTCAAAATATTTGGTTAGAGCAGTGTCAAAGACGAGGGATTTCAAGAGCACACATCATTATTCATAACTCTCTGTGATGAACACGTTTCTACCTCGGCTTCATTAAAATATGATGCGCAACAAATCAACACACTCATGGTTCCCCCTGGGAGTAATTAAAGAACAACTTGCAGTTTGAGGATGTAGGACACTGGCAGGGCAAATTAAAGAGATATCTTTACTTAGCAACTCAATAATGAACAGGATTTTGAAAGTGAAACATCAAGATCGATAAGGAACCAGATATACTGTAATGTATATGTACATACAGTACAGTATGTACATACTGTACATATAGAGAGCCACAGCTAAACTGAGATAATCTGCTCAAAAAATGTTATCAATCAATATATATACAACCATCCATCCATCAATCTTTGTCTCCTTTTTTGTTACCAGGTTGATGGGGCAATGATCTCCATGCCCAACACCCAAATCTCAATGCATCGTGCCTCATGAACCTCCCTGTAGGTGGTAACAACACTGGAGGAGCCAACTACCCTCACTTGCATTCAAACTTGCCAAAACCATATAAGCAACAACAGAACCTAATACCATAGCTGGCACTTTTACTTTCATTAGGGAGGTTCAGTAACTGAGATACATAAATAGCTTGGCCTTTAGAGCAGGGGTTTCAAACTCAAATAGGTTGAGGGCCACCATCCACATTATCATTTTACCAAAGGGCCACTGACAGAAAAATCAGTTTCCCGTAGATTCTGTGTAATACAACACTGAACCAGAAGGAGACTGTGGATCAGGGTTTTGAGAACTATATGATTTACCATAAAATGTAGAGAAAAAAAAAATCTATAAAATATTATTATAAATTCAATTTTTACATCAAGGTGGAGGCCGCAAAATATTGTTACACAGGCCGTAAATGCCCTGGGGCTGCGAGTTTAAGCCCCAAAGGAATTAAACCAAGATTAAACAAAACACAGTTGCCATACTGTAAAAGTGATTAAAAAGGGACCATAATAGAATAAAAAAGGACCATAATTAGTTTTTTAATAAAACTGTTTATTGCTCTATATCTAACGTTTTTGTGGGGAATTTGTTTTTCAGTAAAAAAAAATGTCCCTGTAATAGGAAGCAAAGAGTTTGTGAAGAGAAAATAAACGGTTGAGATAGAGTTAGGATGGAAAAAAATAGAAAATAAAATATAGAATTTGTGCTCAAATTATCTTTCAAATAAAATACTGTAGAATACAGTATATTTTGAAACAAAGAGTATGATTTTGAGCGTGACAGAAACATCAACAGTGGAGCCACTCTGTACTCTAACGTGTGTCTCCTTTCTGGGTCTCAGGCTGCAGCCTTGTCTTCAGTCAGGGATGATTCCACATAATAACAGCTGTGAAATGACAGCAACAGTGTTTTAACAACTGCAGTTCAAACAACCGTGTACTTCCCAAAAAACAGCAACACACATGTAGACAATTTAAAGATGGAATTTTTTTTTTCCAAAGCAAGTGGACCACACACAGCATTGTTGCTAGGTTACGGACCTTCACGAAAATATCACATGTGGGTGGCAGTGTGTATCGGTTATGGACCATGGTGTATTTTCACAGCCCGACACTCCTTGAAAAGTGTGTTAATTAGGATGTGGGTTGCAAATAAGTTGCTGGGAATAAGGACTACACCTGAGGGCTTCCATTGTTACCAACACTCCTACAAACTCTGTATTATCATTTTTTAGTCAGTGGACACGTGATTTATAAGAGGACAATTTCTTTTGGTGGATGCAAACTGGTTGGTCACCAGTTGACATCCAGTCATGGAATAGATTTCTTGATAGTAACCAAAGTCTATTAGGTTTTTACATAAGTAAGTATGGCATTGTACCAGTGAGTTTAATTTGCCTTTAGTGATACCAGGCATAAACATTACAAAAGGAAATATGGCTCAATCACGTCCTTATAATCTGGATGGAGTAAAAGTTCACAGATTCCTACCCTACAATAACATGACCACATGAGCAGGATAAAAAAGGATGGATGGATTGAAGGATGGATGGCGGGATAGATGGAGGGACAGATGGAGAGATTAGAGGGACAGATGGAGAGATCACGTCCTTATAATCTGGATGGAGTAAAAGTTCACAGATTCCTACCCTACAATAACATGACCACATGAGCAGGATAAAAAAGGATGGATGGATTGAAGGATGGATGGCGGGATAGATGGAGGGACAGATGGAGAGATTAGAGGGACAGATGGAGAGATAGAGGGACAGATAGAGAGATAGAGGGACAGATAGAGAGATACAGGGACAGACAGACAGACAGACAGACAGATAGACAGATAGATAGATAGATAGATAGATAGAAAGATAGATTTTAAACATGGAACTTTATTAACACGATACAAGAAAATACAGAGGTCATCCAGTCAGCAGAATAAAAAATACCCAGTGTGGCTGTCGCACCCTCTACTGACATGAATCCAAGATACCAAGACTGACAAGCAGCCAAATTAGGAACTGAGCGAACTGCAGTTCACTGCCAGAGACATGGCACAGTATATCATCATGAGCCTACAATTGTACAAACACATCTTCGGTTTTTGTGAGCCTGTGGAAGAAGTGCTCGAGCCTCAGCCTGGCCTTCACACTACACCTCCACAAGACCACAGCATCAAGCACTGGCCCCCACTGCAGACTCTCCTGACGTGTCAGATATATAGACCTATATATATATCCTTGCCTCAGAGAGCAAGGAGTTCAGGAGAAGGCTTTTGGTTCTCCCTGCAGTTTTAGAAGCAAAACCACCAATAAAGATTGGTACTGTAAAAGAGGCATGGAACAGGAGGAAAACCTGAATTAGGACAGAGAACAAATATATCAAACGTCCACAATCTGAGAAGATGTGGAAAACAGTCTCTGGCAGTCTGCAAAAAGGGCACTGGTTTACAACAGTATGCGAAAAAATGGATAGGAAAGCATTGGAAGCAATTACCCCATGCAGAACTCTTCACTGTAGATAGATGGATGGACGACAGACAACAGATAAATGGGTGCATGTGGGAAGCATGGTGCTGACACAATAGCTTCATCACCCATCCCAGGCAGTATTGGTGCCCCAACACTATCTTTGTAAAGAAAAAGAATACATTAATTCAGACTTAACAAGCCAAATAAGGCTCCTCATCCATCCTGCTAATGCTAACGACAATCTAATACCCATTAGCAGCAGAGGAGGGGCTGAGGAGAGGAGGGGAACAGAATGACGGTAAGCCACACAGAGATGGAGTGCAGAAGTAAGAAGAAGAAGGAAGAAACAGGCTGGTAATGAAGTACCCAGCACTAGTGGAGTGGAGAGGTAAAGTGCTATAACACATCTGTCAGTCTACTAGACTGTGGCTAATTATCCCTCCTCCTCTTTTGTCTGCATCTTCTCCTCTGTCACTGCTCCTCTGTTGAATTTACTCTGCCTTTCTAACACTTTTTTGTTCTTCACTCTTTGGCTCGCACACTCTCTCACTCCTTTCTGGCTACATCCATTTCATCCTTTCTCTTCCCTCCATCCTCCGTCTGTCACTGCTTCCCAATCTCATCTGTGTCTCTTTCCTGTCCAAACTCACCTCCTCTAACTTGCTTGTTTTCCTTGCTTTTCATTTCTGCCTCAGATTAAGTGTCTGGGGTTTAGTTTTCTTGATTTGCAAGTCAATAGCAATTCCTGTCAGGAGTTGAAGCTGTTGGAAGTTTTAATGTGACCTTAATTATTTCACACACAGAAATAATATAAAAATGTGTAGCTCAGTCCGTTTCTGAGATTTCTGATAAACACAGTGAAATTACTCACATCATTGGTTAATGTAATAACGATTAATAATAATTTACAATTTATTACATTGAAATATGTCATATCAGAGGTACAATTCAATATATCTGATGCTAACACATATCATTGACATTTGAACCTGTACTATACTCAGCATATAATATAGATACACAAACCATGATAGACTAAGAATCATATTGCAATATCATTTTTGTTATTCAAATCTTAGGTCTTAGAACATCAGCCAGAGAACAGTGTCAGGAGTGATATGTGATAGAAAAGTGTCAGCTAATGTGATGGGGAAGGTTTACAGCAGTGTTACCGAACCTTTTTTGCACAACAAAACCAGTTAAATGTCTAGTACTATTCTCACTGAGAAAATATTTCCCAATCAAATATAGTTGCATTATTGATAATGGAATTCCAACCATTCTATTGATACATGCATATGTTGATATGGGTCTGGATCAAGGGTAAGTAATAGCCACATGGAGCCAAAAGGAAACATTATTTCTCTGCGTCCAGCATCAATTCACCCACGCACCAGTTGGGAACCACTGGTTTACAAGACAGTTCAGAGGAGAGACAGTGGATACATTGCTAGAAGAATTATCCCATGTGGGAGGACATGGAGGTAGTAGGAGTCAGAGTTGACGATACGGAGAACACAGTGAGATGGAAAAAGAGAAAAGTCCTAACAGCCTACCTCTAGGTACAACTAAAATTGTACTTCGAGGTATGCGTAATATGGTAAAGAGAATTTTATAAACTGCTGAAGTATAAAGAAAGAGCTTTATTCCTTATTTTTGAACAGACAGGATTTTTTTGATGAGAACTAGGGAAAAAAAAATTCTGTCTATGTATTCATAAATCCTTCATGGGTCTATTTTTGACTTGGAGGATGGTAAATTGACAGACCAAAACCCAGTATAACTTAATTATAAGAAATGCCTATTGACAGTCCACATATGCCGCCTTAAGCAACATGTGTTGCAGCACAGACAAGTGCTTGGACTAATAATTTTTATTCAGCCAGTTGAATTCACCTGTTTAGCTGCTGGTTCTGCAGATTCTGCTGTGGTGGTCTGTTCTTGTTGACTTTGGCATAGAGTCCGTCCAGCTCCTCCACAGAGAGCTGTTGCTGCTGTGGAACTATCACAGTTGCAGGGGAAGGTGTTCGGGTGTTGAACGACAGAGGTGAGGGTGGATGGCGGAAGTTGTTAATGCGAGCGTAGTTGGGGTCCATGTCGTCGTCATCCATGTCAGGGAAGGAACCAGTTTCGGGGGTGTCATGGCCAGAGTGGGCATCAGCATAGTGTGGATTGTAACTTTTGTTGTAAAGACAGAAAGAAGCAGAAGAGAGGTGACGTCAGATGAAGTGCAAATAAACCGAATCATTTGCTGCAGACAGAGGTTGTGACAATATAAGTGATAAATGTTTGTTAACAAAGGGTTTAGTTCATACCCATCTCTGCTGTCAGGGACCTTGATCATTTCCTCTTCACTCAGGACCTCAAGTTTACCCTTGGCTGCTTTTTCTTTGGCTTTGTCTTCTTTCTTTTTACCAAATCTAAACAAAATAAGCAGAGGGATGTCAAATTTAGGAAAAAATATTTTTCTTAAATCATTAGAAGAACAAGTTTAGAATCCAAGCGGTTGACAACACAGGCAGGTGGATTCACCACCTACTGAGGAAGTCATCTTTTGACATACAAACCTGCATTAACATCCTTGATAAGAATTTTTAACAGCTGAGTTTCAAAAAGGTCTAACTGTGTTTGATAGTCCCATTTTAAGAATATAAAAGCAGAAGGACGCATACTTAATAGACTCAAAAGATTAAAAATCAGTTATTAAGATAAAGATGTGTTCATGTAAGCATCAGGCAAATGCATCGCCAGTGGTAAAAAGAAGATTTTTAAAGATTATTATGAGAAGAGAAAAGGTGTGGAGACTTTGACGAACCCCAACTGTCTTTAATTAACACACTTGACTTGTGGTATTTCAATCTTGAGCTTGTCTGAGCTTATTCTTGAAACTTATTGTTTATTTTAATGATCCCGAAACCTCAGGTATGTAATTCCTCGAGGACACTTTTTTATTTTGAAGCGCAGGATTACAGGCTTAAACCTGATCCCGGAGCAGACTTCTTTTGAACATAGCACATAGACATAGGCAAACTTTTCTGCATATCCATGCCAATATTCATTAACAACTGTGCTGGAAAGAAGAAACAGTGTTTCTGATGAAAAATATGAATTTAAAATCACAGCACGTGCAAACAAATCACGCTGAGTCCTCGTTAGGACATCAAAATAATGCAGAGCAGCCGCTGTGCTACACAAAAACAAATACTTTCCGTTTCAGTAACATCATCATCATGTAGTCCCTTCTGCACGGCTTCTTTCTAAAACATAAGACATAACAAAGCGCATTTTGACAAGTTGGAAGTTACCAGCATGACTTTTCCTCAAAATTTTTTCTACATCTCGACTCCTCTGCCTCATTTTTAACCTCCTCTCAGTCCTCTCTCGCCCTCTATTCTCCATGCTCCTGCTGAGCTGAACTAATGTCAGTGTTTATCTCATTAAAAGCAAGACACTCCTCATTACTGCTGCCGGCAGGAATGTGGTCTGAATGCTAACTTGCTGGCCTGGCCGTGAACAGCTTTCTGCTCCAGGGATAAACTCTGTTCTGCTCGGAGATGCCACGTTGACCCCCCATTGCTGTCATCCAAACCAATTAGTCTTGTTTGACTAAAGTGACTCACTTCTCTAACTCCCGAGAGGGTCTTGTTGCCATCGGCAGGTCACACGTTTTCATTGGTGGATCAAATGTTCAGCTTTTCCTTACAATTTTACAAGTGGTTCAGGTAATTGTGTCGTTTTATGAACAAACAAATGCTAGACTCTTCACTTTGACTGACCCACATTTTCTACTGGAAGTACTAAGACCACTACAGTTATGTGTGATTAGACTCAATGAGAAATTGTCCCACTGGCTGCATCTTGGCTGCAGAACAAGTTCATTTTTTGACAGATACTGAGTCAATTTGAACAAATCAAATTGTGCCAGATCAGAAATTACACACAGTATCAGCACACAACGTCCACTGTCCTTCAAAATAAATGCAGTGTGCAGACCAGACAGCACAACCCTATTCATCAATTTCAGTGACACCAGGTCAGAAGGCAAAAGGCCAGAAAGTCCCACCTGTGATTGTAACTACAGATGAGGAGAAACTCATTCAAGAAGTGACAGTCAAATCTGTCTGTCTTCCCTTCCTGCTGTCTGGTCATTTTTTCTGTTAGGTTTGTCTGTCTACCCTTCCTGCTGTCTTGTCGTTACTGTGATCACGCTCACCTGTGTCTCTGTCATTAGTCCCACTCATGTCACCTGGTGAGTATATATACCCCTCTCCCACACTTAGTCTTGTTGGTTCATTGTATCACTTGAGGTTGGTTCGTTGTTTCTGGTCATGCCTTGTGTCTTGCCTTTTTCTGGTGTTTCATGTTTCTGTACAGTTCATAGATTTTTCCCGTTGTGAGTACTTTGAGTTTTGTAGTTTATTTTCCATGTTCTGTCCATGTTCTGTCCTTGCTTTATTTTTGCTGTGCTTCGTTCTTCCTTGGCCTTTTGCCAGTGATTTTCTGTTCTGTTAATTTTGTTATTAAACCCTGAACCCTGCCAGTCCAGCATCTGGGTCTGAAACTCCTTCCAATAACATAAAAACAAATAATAGTAATCACCCCAATGGAACATTGGGGTGATTGCTATACATATACATCCCTATATATGTATATTGCTATACATATATAGGGAATCCTTATAATGGAACACAGGGATGATCAGCACTATTCATACGATATGGAACAATGGATGTGTAATTATAACTATGTATTAATACATAACTGCATGTACAAGTTCATTATGGAAAAATGGGCTTAAACTCATCCCTACCCTTGACTTGCACCCACAAACACGCACACTCAGCTTTCATCAACAACAAGGGCAGAGGTCCAGAGTCGGAGCCAATATCACATTTGGATTAATTAGGAAAGAAGCCATGTTTTCTCACTACATTCTTTAAAAATGAAATGGGGAAACGGGAGAAAAGAGGGGGATGTAAAAAAGAGAAATGTGAGCAGGATGACCAATTAGAGACATGTACCTGGCATGAGAGAAGTGATTATCCCCCACTCTGCCATATCCTTATCCCTTCTTCTGCCCAAGAATTTTCCTTTTTTTTTTGTTAACGTGCTGAGTGAGCCAATTGTTTAACAACTGCCGGATTTCTCCTTGATCTCCGTTTTTTTTATTACTTTACCACCATTTTCTTTTCATTATTCCTGCCTCCTCTCACGATATTTTCTGCTCTGTCACTTTTAGAGAAGTGACACTTCATTTCCTGTCTGCTGGAGTCTGCTGGCACTGCTGGATTAAAAAAATAATAAATGGCATTTCTTTATCCAACATGCACGAGCAGGGGTCAGCACTGCCACAAAGAAAATAAGAACATTTATAATAAACAATATCCAGAAATAGTCTTTGCAACAAGTTCCCTAAACAGAAAAGAAACAGAATGTATTACACATATGAGGCGATGTCTTCCAGTTTATCAATATACAGTCCATGGGTTTTGTTATCAGGTTGGGACTGTTTGTAGAGAATTAGTTCAGGGAAAAGGAAAATGAAAGGAAAGCAAACACCTTGCCATTGTGACATTGTGATCCACACTGCACACAACGAAATTCAACCTCTGCATTTAACCTATCACCAAAGTGAACAGTGGGCAGCTTTGAGCACCCAAGGAGCTGTGAGAGAGGACAGTGCCATGCTCAGAGGACCTTAGTCATAACCTGGCAGTTGGTGAATTCGAACTTGGACCCCAGTCTGGTTCCTTAACCACTAGGCCACCACTGTCCCACTGCCCCTATTCACTGCTATAATTTACAAATATAACCTCTTTTAATCTGCAGAGTCACCATTAATAGCGCAGTCTGACTCAACAGATAGGGATTATATGACAATGAGAATCCTAATTAACCTATGTGATGAATGAGTGTTAATGTCTTGAGTCTTTGTTGTAGCATTTTGACCTAGTAGTCCATTGTCTACCAAATAGATTATGGTTTATATGCATATGTCTAAATATAAAGAAATGTAAGCACCATTTCACTGAGCCAAATGGGCACTGAATATATAGTTAAACCCCTTTTTTAACATTTACTGTTTTTCCAGAACATAAGTCTCATAAAAATGTCTTCTCATAAATACTCAGTGTGCCTTAGATTAGTTTAGATCAGGGGTTTACAATAGGTAAATCAGGATCTACAAGAGTACAAGTGTTGGTAAATCCTGAGCAATAACATAAAAACAAATAATAGTAATTAAAACTATATATGTGATTGTATTTTAAGATACTCATCACTGGGCTAAAGTGACAATAATATAGGTGTTGAGTCAGACAGTATAACACACACACATATATATATATATATATATATATATATATATATATAAGTAGCACAAAAGACACAATCATGTGGACACCCCATGATTTAGATAATAATACATTAATCCCTCAGGATTTCTCTTTGGAAAATAAAGGAAAACTGGGGTGCCCCTTGTGTGCATATTCTGGTTCTGTCAAAATCCTTAAGTAAAAATGTACATGGGATGCACAAATGCCAAATGTTACAAAACAAGCTTACAAAACCTGGGAAGACCAGAATCATCGTTGAACATCAAGTTCCAGCATTTAGACAGAGTAATAATGAATGAATAATGAAGGAATTATTAAGCTCAGACACTGGAGATGAAGAATATGATGGATCTGTCGAAAAAGGAGTGAACCTAAAAAGTGAGTGCAGTGTTTTGTATTTTATCTGTGCTAATGTTGGAGACTATTTTATGCCACTTAATGTGTCTTTTATTCCAGTGCATCTCATATCTTTAAAAAAAAAATCAAGATACACAGTTCATTGATAATAAGCCTTATAATCTGCTTTTGTCCAAAATACAGTAGTACTGATTTTGGGTGTAGTTGTTATCAAATTAATATTTCAATGGATAAAGCAAATACTCAATGGAACATGGAAATGCACAGGTTATTCAGGATTTGTTAAAGCTTATTTTTGCAGCTCTCGCAATACTTTGTATTTTTTATGGTCGCCACAACTTAAAGTCTTTCATAATGTCTCATGTGGAATGCAGCATAATGCAAAAGCCAATATATAGTGCTCACAAACAAAGGTAAGATGCTACAGACAAATACAGAAGCAGACAGCACCATATATCAACACACACACACACACACGCACCGTTACTCTGTGGGGAACTGCAAACAGCCTCAAGGAATAGGATATCTCATTAACTTAGCATTATCTACCTGCACAACCACTCCATCAAACTCTTATTATTGGGACGCATGGGGTCTGGGTGAGTCAGGCTAGTCCCACTTAACACACTCCTCACTGTCACAGGAGCGACTCCCAGCCATTATTAGCACGACACTGTCATCATTAGCCCGCTGATCCCACTGCCGCCCTGCACGACACCTTACCACGACTTAGAAAAGAGAGACGAGCTGACACAGGACCAGCTCAGTCTGTCCCACTCTGGGGAAATGTATATTACTACAAAACTGCATGTGATGCATTATTATTATTATTTATTCATCTGTTTCAGTTTACATAATTTCTACAACATCCCAGTTCTCTGCAGGTGGTGTGACAATGTTTTGCGAAATCAAATGATCGGCTGTTGCACTGGCTTAAAGAATGGGAATTGGATGATTGGTCCAAGAAATGTATAGACATTAAGGAAAAAAAAATGGTAAGAAAGAAGACTTATGAGCACTTAGGTAGTTTAACCCCATTAACCAGGTGTGTCACAGTGGGCAAAAATAAAAACGTGGAGTTACGGGCCAGACTGAATATTTATAAAAAAATAAACTGTAAATATTTCCCTTTCTCCTGATATTAAATGCAGGGGCGGTGCTTGGGTCTCATGGCAAGATATCACTGGGGCTCCCTATAAATGCCTGGAGCAATTTTTTTTTTGTGATTTTGTGTTGTGTTGCTTAATATTAACAACACATGAGATATTAAATCAGAGATAAAACACACATTAGTGGCATTTGCCTTTTTGTAGCCTTTTTGGATCCTATCAATGTCTTTTACAGAATTACAAAAAAGAAAAAAAAAGTCAGTGCTATAACAAAGACCATGCATGGAATACAATGGAATCATCACTTTTACTACAAATCCTGCCAGTATATGAAGCCTAAATAATTGTGGGCTAACTCTAGTACATTTTGATATGATCTTGTGGGACAAATATAATAACTCTGCGGACCAGATTTGGGGGCCTGAGTTTGGCATCTCTGCCTGAGATTTGAGCACCTGGGGGCCTGAGTTTGGCACCTCTGCTCTAAAGTATCTAAAGTGAGTTGTAATTGTTGACCTCAAAAAACAACTAAAACTATTTTATTTGTTAGTTATTGGCCATAATCCTGAAACCCTGCATTTTAATATTACTTTGTAATCAATTGAACCAACATTCAACATCATGTTCTTTTCTGATTTGCTTCAGTCTCGTGTGTGAATCCCCACATGCCCAGGGCATTTACATGACAAGGTGTTACAGTTTAACAGTATAAGTAATTCATCCTGGCCATAAAAAAAAAAACAGCCGTACACTGAGGTGAGGTAAATGGTGGAGATAGTAGAAGGAAACTGTTCAGTAATTACTGCAGCTACGGTTACTCTCATTACTGCAGGGTGGACACACTCTGCTTTAGCCCTGCTTTAATGACGCTCCGTGTGACTTAGACATCATAGTTTAGCACAGCCAAAGCTGTGATGTCACCAACTGGACCACTGCAATTATCTCCCTCAGGAGCTTCTGTTAGACAAACTTTATGATTACCAGTAATTATTTCAGTGTGTCCAGTCTAACGCAGGAGAAAAATCTGGAAAAGCAGCAAAATTATCAGTTTCCTAAATGCAGACACAACAGCGAGACGCTGTGAAGCTGTCAGGAAATCATCTCCATGTTTTCACCCTTAGTGCAGCTTTGTTGAGAAAACAGGTGACAGTGTGAGCAGAGTGTAGTGTGTATTCCTAATAAGGAGTTCTCTGTTTTGCTGCAGGCAGCAGGAAGGAATCAGTGGGAGACTAGTTATCACCAGGTATAACATATATGTGTCTATAGATTTATATACTATCTATTGTCGGATATCTATGGTTAGATATGATACAATCAGAAGTTACAAAAAATGTTTTACTGCATCTGTTTATTTGTTCAAACATATGAATATATTTTTTTACTACATATGAGCTCTTCATCAGAGCTGTCCATGAGTTTGCACTGCCAAAAATTTAAAATTGACAAAGATACGGATCTGTAAAGAGGTGATTAGAGCTTTAGCTTTTTTGTGTGGGTCACTAAACATCTCTCATTTTTCAGGTTGCCACAGCAGTCAACAATTTTCATCTCACCCTGTCCTCCGCATCCTCAACTCCAGCTCCAACCACCTCCATGTCCTCCCTCACTGCATCCATAAATCTCCTCTTTGGCCTTCCTCTTCATCTCTTACTTGGTAGCTCCATGTCTAGCATTCTTCTCCCAATATATTCACTGTCCCTCCTCTGAACATGTCGGAACCATCTCAGTCTAGCTTCTCTAGCTTTTTCTCCAAACCTTCCTGTCTGTGTTGTCCCCCGATCACCTCATTCCTGATCCTGTCCATCCTTGTCACCCCCAAATAGAATCTCAGCATCTTTAACTCTGCCACCTCCAGCTATCCCTCTTGTCTTCTACCTATTCTCTAGTCCATACATCATGGCTGGTCTCACAACTGTCCTGTAAACCTTTCCCTTCACCTTAGCTGACACCCTTCTATCTCAGATCACTCCAGAGACCTTTCTCCAGTTGTTCCATCCTGCCTGTACTCTATTCTTCACCTCTCTTCCACAGTCTCCACTGCTCTGAACAGTTGAGTCCAAGTTGGTACAAGAACACTTTTCCTCCACTCATCAGGCATCTTGTCGGTCTCCAAAATTCTATTGAAGAGCCGAGTGAGAAAACCTACCGCTTCTTCCCCCAAGCACTTCCATACCTCCACTGGTATGTCATCGGGACCGACTGCCTTTCCACTCTTCATCCTCTTCAGAGCTTTTCTAACTTCATCCTTTCTAATCTGATCGACCTTCTCCCTGTTGGGAGCTGGCTCCTCATTCCTACGCTCCCTATCAGTTTCCTCATTTAACAACTCTTCAAAGTACTCCCTCCATCTTCCCAGCACACGTTCCTCACAGGTGATGACATTTCCATCTCTGTCCTTAATTAATCTCACCTGCTGCACATCCTTCCCAGATTGGTTTCTCTGCCTTGCCAATCTGTAGAACCCTTTTTCTCCCTCCTTCGTGTCTAACCTCTTGTACAACTCCTCGTGTGCCTTTTGTTTGGCCTTGGCCACTTCCCTCTTCACCTCCCTTACCGTCTCTCTGTACTCCAGTCTATTCTCCTCTGCTCTGTCATTATCCCATCTCTTCTTTGCTAGTCTCTTCCTCTGGACACTCTCCTGGACCTCATCATTCCACAACCAGGTCTCTTTGTCCTCTTTTCTCTGTCCAGAGGAAACACCTAGCACCTTCATAGCTGTCTCCCTAATGACTCTAGTAGTGGTCTCCCAATCATCTGGGAATTCCCCACCAGAGCCCAACACTGTTCTGACTTCTTTTCCAAAGTGATCACAACATTCCTCTTTCCTTAACTTCCACCACTTGATCTTCTGCTCTGTCTTTACCCTCCTTCCTTCTTCTCACTTCCATTGTCAGCTTGCACACTATCATCCTATGCTGTTTGGCTACACTCTCACCTGCCACCACCTTACAGTCACTTATCTCCCGTAGATTACTTCTTCTACAGAGAATGTAATCTACCTGAGTGGACCTACCTCCACTCTTGTATGTCACCCGTTGTTCCTCTCTCTTTTGGAAATAGGTGTTTACCACGGCCATTCCCATTCCATTGGGTCACTAAACATATGAGATATTATTTAGGATTAACATTGACACTAGGAATAGGTAGAAAACAAGAGGCAGAGGAGGAGGTGGCAGAGTTAAAGATGCTGAAATTCTCTTTAGGAGAGACAAGGATGGACAGGATCAGGAATAAGGACATTAGATGGACAACACAGACAGGAAAGTTTGGAGAAGAAGCTAGAGAAGTCAGATTGAGATGGTTGGGACATGTTCAGAGGAGGGACAGTGGTTATATTGTTGAATGCTAAAGAATGCTAAACATAGAGCTACCAGGTAGGAGACTAAGGGGAGATTGATGGATGCAGAGAGGGAGGACATGGAGGTAGTTGGAGTCAGAGTAGAAGATACATACAGTAGAACAGGGGGAGATGGAAATTGTTGATTCACTGTGGCAACCCCTGAGAAAAGGGACAAGGCAAAAAGAGAAGAAAATTTAGGTTTGACTTCTTCACAGAGGATACAATTGTAAAAATACTGATGGCTTAAAAACCTGATGGTTTTAATCAACTTACTCCAATATTTTTTAGGCATTGTATTATTTTTATTATTATGAATTTTATTGGTGTAATGTTTAATAGAATTTTGCCTACCAGCCTATGTTGACTACAATCATATTTTTAACATGTGGTTACCCATGTAACAAACTTTTTTTTATTTTTATTTCTCCACCTTATTATCACCTGCAT
The DNA here is from genome assembly GCA_016785265.1 of Paraplagusia blochii. NCBI lineage: Eukaryota > Metazoa > Chordata > Actinopteri > Pleuronectiformes > Cynoglossidae > Paraplagusia > Paraplagusia blochii. The sequence continues at coordinate 114,596 of JAFBJS010006762.1, forward strand.
TATCATCAGATAATCTAAAATTCCCTGGTGTCTTCCTCTAGTTTCCTTTCCTCCCTTCCTCCTCCCGCCTGCATCACTGACTCTCAAGAGACAGACGACCGTTGATTAATACAAGCTTTTCCATATCTGCTCCCCTTGTCCCCTGAGTTACTACTGCTACCTGCTGTGCTTCAAACCCATCTGTCTGCCTCATCTTTTCAGCTCCAGGTGTATGATTACAAACAGAAAAAAGGAACAACAACAGAAATGGTGCTGGCCATTGAACACTGTGTGGAAACGGGTTGAGATGTAAGTGTCCAAAAACAACCGGAGGGTGAATGCGCAGCTGGCTTCATTCTCTTGCCTTATTAATATGATTAATACACTTCTTGTTTCAAACCTTAATGCTCTGTAACTGTGCGTGGAAGGAGGTTGTTCAGCTTTATTTATTGCGGTCTGAGCTGTATAAGTTGACAGAGAGACCTCAACCCCCTGATGATGGCTGAACGCCACACATCCTGGCCCCTAGATTCCACCTGCCATGTGTCCGGATGCAAGTGAGCAGTGGGGAGCTTTTGAGCTGCCTGGGGAGCTATGTGTGTCGGGATGATACCATGCTCAGGGCACGTCAGCAGTAACTTGGTGGTAGGGGGATTCGAACTGGGGCCTTGAGGACAACAAGTCAGCTTCCTTAACCACTAGGCCATTAACTGCCCCGAATGTAACCATCCTAGTTAAGACATGTCCAGCACCTGACAAATTATCTCCTCTTATTAGGCCTCACACACCTCAAAACAAAAGCAAAGGAACAACTATCATTCTCATCACTTTAGCCACAGTAATACAAGCTAAAAACCTGCATATATGAACAGTAGTAACTGATTTATATATTTCTTTCTCATACTGTACAGTATATTTCCCCAGTGTTCCATCATTGCTGATCACCTGACATTTCTAGACTGTTCTCAACAAAACAAACTACATTTTCCAAAGTCATTGTCAAAGACCATGGGGACATGTGGTGAAGCGTTGAGTTTGTCTGTACTGTAACGAAGCCTGGATCCCCTGATGTTCAGAAAATCTATCTGGCAATGTTTAAGGTTGTTTTCCAAAGCTCAAAGTGCCATTACGAGTGTTATGTAACATTGACAAGTTGCATTCAATCTCCCTTGAGGCACTGCAGAAGAAGAGAATATGCCTTTTGATTTTAAAGTCAGTCATTTACTGGACTTCAAATATGACACTTATATCTACTAGAGAATCTGTAGTTGAACAAGTGTGGCTGGAATGAAGCAGATAAATGAGGATTTCAGACGGAACTGTTTAACTTTGGAAGCCATTGAAGGATCTTGATTGGGGCAGTGGTGGCCTAGTGGTTAAGAAACTGGACTGGGGTCCTGAGGGTTTAAAGTTTGAATCCACTAACTGCCAGGTTGTGACTGAGGGCCACTAAGCATGGCACTGTTCCCATTTACCGCTCCCCAGACGCTCAAAACTGACAACTGTTCACTTTGGTAATGGGTTAAATATAGAGGTAGAATTCCATTGTGTGTAGTGGTGTGAATCAGTGTCACAATGATAAGGAGTTTGCTGTCCTTTCCTTGATAAGGCATCAGCCCAAAATCTTGAAAATTCTTAAGGCTTTCATTTCCCTTGAATAAAAGTAGTGTAGTACTGTACTACACAATTGCTGTAATGTTAGGTTTATGTTGACAATCTCAGAAATTGCCTATTGGCACTGTGTACAAACTATCTCTTGTGATTTTATTAAAAGTCTAGAACAGTGGTTCTTAACATGGGTTCGATCAAACCCTAGAGGTTCGTTAAGTCGGTCTCAAGGGTTCGATGGAGCCTCTGCCATGGAGGTGAAGACACCGCAGAGGTCAAGAAACACTAACTCACCCTACTAAAGTAGAGTTCGGTGAATGCGCATATGAGACTGGTGGGGTTAGGTAGTTCCAACAAGGTTAAGAACCACTGGTCTAGAATCATAGCCTGGCTGAAAACACCTATGCGTTTGCAGTGATGAAATCAGTCTTACGTCTGGATCTTACGTCTCAGCTGTGATGACTAGAAAACATTGGCTACATCAGGTTGCTGGTTGTAGTCCAGTCCAGTCCTTATTTCAAGCAGGAAGACGTGCCAGGTTGAAAACAGCTCCTGTTGTTTATTTTCTGTGTGTATGTGTGTCTATTCTGAGCCTGGAATATTTTCCGACTAGTCTTACCGTGAAGCAGCGTCGCGCTGCCAGGAGAGGAGCAGGAGACGCAGTGTTACATCACAACTCTCTGTAGTGTTAATCTCCTTCATACTTTTTTTTCCCCCTCCTGTTTTTTTAACCCCCTCTCTTTGCTGTGAACTCTACAGAGATGCAGTATGTGAGCGTCTACTATAGATACATAGAGAGCAATCTCATTACTGCCATGACATTTCTGCCTGGCTGATTAGCTCCTCGGCCCCAGCCTCACACTGTTGCATTGATGTGGTGTATTTTTCTTAGCTCTTATTACTACTTAACAGAGATGTACATTCCATTCATCTCACTTTTCTACATTTCCTCTTGCTTCCTGTTTGCTAGCAAACACCTTTCAATTCACTAGAGTAGGTTGGCGCCTACTATAATCTCACAGAAATTGCACTTGGTGCAATTTTACAATTTTATTTCAATTAAATTTGTTCTTATATAATATTTGTGGGCCTGTTGTGTAACATGCTGTCAATATCCTGTTATGCTAGACTGTATGTTGAACAACAAAAATAAATGCATAATTCATATGTGAGTCATCTATGTATCTAACACAGAAATACTAACCATCAAACCATCAAAAAGTATTGAAACGTATTTCCAACAAACAAACTTTTAAAGTTTGCCCCAAATGCCTAACCCAGAGGTGGGCAACTTACTGGGGAACAGTAAGCATTGCATGGAAAAGACAGAACTATAATGATATTACAAATCAATTATTTAATTTGAGGCTGGCAGGCCACATTAAAAAGCAGAATGGGCCGCATTCAGCCCCCAGGCCTAAGTTTGCCCACCCATGCCTGGCTTAATCAGTAATAGTTCTTTCAATCAGTTGACAGATTTGGTCCATCGGTTGATATTAAATGTGTAATAGAGCTATACCATTGTTTTGTTGTAGTTGTTTGTGTGTGTAAAAAAAAATGAAATAATAAGGAAGAAGAGATTGAGAGGAGAGAAGAGATTGAGACACAATGGCACACATGACATATTAGTGAATAAATGTGCAAAAGTTAAAATAAAAAAAAAATGTTGGAAAATCAACTTTACATTTCTAAGGATGAAAGATTTGCACAATTGCAGTGAAAAAAATGGGTCACAAAATCGTCCCAATTTTTGATCTTGTCCCACTGTGAAACTAAGTTCAAAACCCTTGCAGTTTAACTTCCCAGATAGTGAACTGCAGCTCCACACATGTTGCATGAAGAACAAATAACAATGTAAGAGCAGGTCACAGATGAGAACCATTGTCAGGCTGAGAAAGTTTAGGGTCCAGTCCCCCTCAACCCTCAGATCCCAAGATTCTACAACAAGAAATACTTAACCCTCTTTGTATCAAAAGTCAGAGGTTAACACTCAGTGTGTGTGTGTGTGTGTGTGTGTGTGTGTGTGTGTGTGTGTGGGTTGTAGGTACCTGAAGGGGCAAAGACAGATCTGTGTGTGTGTGTGTGTGTGTGTGTGTGTGTGTGTGTGTGTGTGTGTGTGTGTGTCATTAGTAGTTCTTAAATAACAGGAAGTCCATTTATCACCAATGGCATGACTACAAGCGACATTAGAGGTGTAATCGCTTCCTGGCGCCCTGCTATTTGTGTACGTTAAGATCAAATGCTAAGAGGATGCAACTGCCTCCTATGGCGACATATGTATAATACCTTTGATTGGAGCATGAGCGATGGGCACTCGGTTGCCTAAACGTCTTTGAGCCATCTGGCTGATATGTATGTGTCTGCTCTTCAGAACGGCTGTGTCCCTCAGGGTTAATTCCAGAGTCATAACTCAATAGGATTTGATGGATCGGGAAACTGATTGACATAAATGAGAAACTCAGCTTTCGTGCCTTGTCATATCCTTTCCTTACCAGAAATAATTGACTGTACAAATATGGGTATTGGGTTTCTTTTATTGTCTGACTCATGGTCAAAGTGCAATTGAAGAAAAACAAAGAGTTTAACGTCTTTGTTTTACAATTTAATCAGTTTTAAAATGATGTTATAGATCAGGACGTTATACATCAGGCCAATGAATGTGAACATCAGGGGGTGTTTGCCATGATGGTTTCTCCATGGACCAAAACTAAATCTGTAATCTGTCTAAATTGTAAAAGCATGCTTCTTTTGGATTGTCAAAATGATTGAGTAGATTTTCTCTGTGCTGAGACCTGGCCATTATATCTGGCTGGAGGTATAGCTGTTGTCCGGATATCAGAAGTCGTAAAAAAGTTGTTGGTACTGCACCGTAAAAAAGTAAATTTCAAAACTAAGAACAAGCAGAGAATGGTCTGAGGAGATTATTCTGAAGCAGGTAAAGAGCTAAGGTGGAGGAAGATTGCTGCCACTTCCTCTTTATCAGCTGATATTTATGCATGAGGATTTCCTCATCATCTCCACAGTTGATTCTCCATCCCTCTGATTTTTGACAGACAGGTCACATCAACACCAATACACCCCCACATCACTCCTGTAGGGCTGCCCATCACAGGCACACAGTGACGGAGGATATAACCAGGGAAAAGAGGAAAAAAATAAGTGATTTGTTTTCCCGACAGCTGTCGACACTGATAGTGTCTATGTAACTTTGCCTCCATGGCAACAGTAGAAATAAAAAAAAAATCATGAAAAGTGAGTATAAGGAGATGTGTCACATGTCCACACAGCGCATACCCATCAGCTCTGCTGCTCTACCTCTGATTTTACTACAAATGGGACTACTTAACAAGATTTAATGAAAATGGACAGAAAATGAGAAATAAACAGCATGGTACTGGGGAGCAGTTTTACTGCATCACATTGTTGGGGTTTTTAAAGGAAAGTACGGAAAAGCAAACTTCAGAATGTTTTAAGCCTGACTGACACTAGACTGGTGTAATTCCTCTACGTATATGCAACTAAACCAACATAGAAAGAAAAGCACGATGACTAAAATTAAAAGATGACGAAACACTTCTGGGATTTGACAAAGAAAATAAGATAAAAGCCAAAAATAAGTGACAAGTCATAAAAACTATAAATATGTTGGGTTAAAAATATCAAAAATGTAAAAAATAAATTGATGTGATTTATATACATGCTAAATGTCAGGGGTCACATCCACACTTTAATTCACTGCTGTATCCCTTTATCACAGCCTCTGCCACTAAGCTGCAGCTGTGTGTTGACCAGAAAGATAATAATGCTGTGGTTGCTGCATACATTATTGATGTAAAGATCAAGTGGAGAATAGTGATGGAGATGGAGGAATGGGACGCCTATAGAGATCAGCCATGTCCTTTCTGCAAAATGTATGGCCTTATGCATATTTTACAAAAGAGAATACCGGCATTAATAAATACCCTCTTGAAGCAGCAGCTCTATATCAGCAAGGCTAACAGCTCTTAAATGCCTGATGGGATTATAGATCAAAGAAATCTGTCTGCACCGCATTAACCATCACAGCTCAGACTCAAAGCTCAGTTGCCCATGTGTGGGAGCAGAGTCATGTAGTGATATCAAAGACTTCCAATGATCACTTATTTTCTCCCTTTCCTTCTTCCCCCTTATGCAATGTAATACAACTCCATTATACACACTCTACATTGTATGTTGGGATGCTGATCCGATGCATGTAGTCTTATAGAAGAACACGAATCAACCAATACAGTGCATGGACTCCATCCATCCATCTATCCTTTTTGTCTTGTCCATTGCAGGGCCATAGTGGCATACACCACCAATCAAATCACACCCCTCATGGGCTGGTACAGTACTAGCCCCCTCCATAATTTTCCAAAGAGAAGAAATGAAGAAAGAAGAAAGGGATTATCAAAGTCTATCTATCTTTCAATCAATCTGTGAGTGTGGGGCAGTGGTTAGCGCACAGCTGCAGCTGAGAGAGCAGGTGAGTGGCAAGGCTGATGCTGCACTGTGCACAGGTGTTAACATTTCGACTAATTGTTCCTCTCCTCTCATAAGTAGGAGCCGGGCTCACAGGAAGGTGAGAGAACGGACAAAGAAAAAGCGAATCAAATTCCATTGAACTAGACTGTGTGTGTGTGTGTGTGAGAGACAGAGTCGTACAGCCAGGCAACTGTCGAATTTAAGGAAAATAAAACTGTCTCTTGAACCTTTAACCTGAGTGATTGGTGTCCAGAGGACTCACTGACATTCACACCATCGTTCTATCAACTTTCCTACAGGTGGTGCGCCCTCTGTACAGGGCCAACCACCTTAACAGCGATTAGATCTTCTAAGAAAAAGGAAAGCAAACTCCTTGTCATTGTGACATTGTGATTCACACCACTGCACACAACGTAATTCAACCACTGTATTTAACCCATCACCAAAGTGAACAGTGGACAGCTGTGAGCGCCCAGGAAGCAGTGACTGGGGACAGTGCCATCTTCAGTGGACCTCAGTGGTTATTTGGTAGTTGGTGGATTCAAACATGGAACCCTCCGGACCCCCACCACTAGGCAACCACTGCCCCTATCTTGCCGATGAGGTCCACACCAATGACAGATATAATAATTCTGAGTCCAAAGAGTCATATAAATAGATTTTTTCCTCTTTATTTTTCTGTTCCACCTGATCAACCTTCACATAGCATTAGTATCTTCTTATAAAACCAAAAAAAAATTAGTGGAGAATGCGTGTGATGTCAGGTGTATCAAAAAGGTTTAGTTGTAAGCAACTGGATATTTTCTTGAAGTTGAGAGATATTTCAATCCCCAACTGAGAAACTTCACACATTTGTCGATGAAAAAGGGAATGGCAAGAGACTGATGAAGTACTCCAGTTGAGGAATGAATTGTCTTTCAACTCCAAGGAGAAGTCCAGTTGCTGACAACTAACCTTTTAGGATAACATGACCTGGACGGATGAGAATCTTTAGGAAAGGAAAAGAAAGCGAACTCCTTGTCATTATGAAATTGTGATTCACACCACTGCACACAACGAAATGTGACCTCTGCATTTAACCCATGACCAAAGTGAACAGTGGGCAGCTTTGAGCGCCCGGGGAGCTGTGAGTGGGGACGGTGCCATGCTCACTGGTTACTTGGCAGTAGGGATTCGAACCGGGGGCCTTGCGGACCCAGGTCCGCTTTCTTAACCATTAGGCCATCAACTGCCCTTTACAGATATATGTCAAGTTTATTGAGTCAAGGGCCACTTCTCACTAGAACCAAATCCTTTATTTGTTCATAGATGGGTGCAGTGATGTCAGAGTGTGACTCCCACTCAACATTGATCTGATAGGACTGGAGAGAGGGAAGTGTCAAGGCCCAGCAGGAGAATCTGTGAGAAGAATTAAGAAAATTAAATCTATATGTGGCTCCGGCATTTAGCTGCCAGTCCGTTGACACTCAAAGGCGTGGAACACTTCACAGAGTCAGCGGATGTTAGTCACAAGCTATCATTTTCAAACCATGACCAGCTGATTACATCATGCAGAATCAGACCGTGCTGTGTCTAATCACACAGATAAGGAAAAAGCTGACTTTAACGGTCCTCCTTTCAAGAAGAAAAAAACCTGGACCATCTACTTATGAAAGATCTGAAGCCAGAAAACTCTCTGTGAGTAATCTCAGTAAGTAGCATTTTATAGGTTTATGTCACTTTTTTAATCACTTGACACAAACATTTATGTCTGCTGTATAATTTCAATAGATCTTATTTTTCATTTTTTTTCCACAAGAAACACAACAGTGGTGTTCGTACAGGTAGCAGCAGTCTAAAGGCCTGTGAATAAAGATGGCTGTGGGATACAGATGTTTAATAGCTTTTTGACCAGGTTAGTTTCTCTGTGCTCAGATCACAAAAAAAACGCACAGAGAAAGAAAAAAAAAAGATTGAGCTCCAATGTCTACTGCTTCAACGCCCCAGGGCTGAGTTACAGGCAGACTTCACTGTCGTCCGTAGAATATAGACAAGACAGGCAGTCAACCTCTACTGAGGCAGGTCTGAAGGCCATTGCCATTTGTCTGCACTCAAATCTTAGAGACAGTCCAGAGGTATTATGGTATGTGAGGAAAGTGATAATAAAGAGAAGCCCTGGGTCGTAGCAGCACAATGATAGCCTGCTTCCTTATACAGTTTGAATCCTGGTCAGGGGGAGTGGCTTCCGGTGAGATAACCACCTGCAAGACGTATGACGTGGTACAGTGTGATTGGGGGGTTAGTCATGGAGGCTGCTGCTCCCCCAAAACATTGAAGGATTTGCGAGTGAAAATGGATGAGTTTATGGATGTATGAGTTTATGGATGGATAATTTCTATCATAAGGTGAACTATACAAACTGTTTTATGTGTTCACTAAGAAAGTTGTTTTCACCAAGTTCACTTAATGAAATGAAACTGAGATTAGAGTAACTGTATGGTGCCTGTTTATTTGAATTAATGAAACAGTTTTCATTACACTGGAGAGTGCTGCTCCTGGGACTCAATAACGTTAAGTGGAAAGAAATTAATGAATCTATCTAACACATAAATGGCAGTTGTCTGAAAGTCTGAAATATGGTCAAAGATTTTAATGTTTTAATGTGCTTATTAAATCAGTTACATTAACAATATTCTAATGGGTGCGGTTATGATGAGTTGTAACTATTGTTAGTCCCAAGAAACTTTATAATCGCACTGTTCACTAGGTCTAAGCTGTTTGCCTGCGCTGTCTGAAGTTTGTTGCCTTTAAAATCTTGATACACAAACACATAATAATGTATATTATGTGATCGGCTGCAATTTGTTCTCTTAAAAAAAAGAGTTTACATCCATACTAGAAGAACAACGACTTCTTCCACCATCTATCGTAAGCAGTGATTCACAATTGTGCAAACTTTGCAGAAGAGTTAATTTAAGGTCAGACATTTATAATGTGCCCTTTTCCTAATGTGTCCATTGAAGGAAAATAACATTTGAGAGCTCACAATTAGATGGAATGGTGCAATACTCTGGCTAATTAAGTCATATTTCAAGTTCAATAACAATTGACTCGGCCCGATAAAGGCCAGGGAGGGAGGCTCAAAGCTGCTCACAAAAGCAAGCCCTGATTGTGGAGTATTGTGTATGTGTTTGAGTGGTTCTGATTGTTGTGTGTCCATTCAGAGAGTCCATGGGTTTGAGAGCAAATAATGAAAGACATCAATGACGGCATGCTCCTTGATAAACACATCTGTGACAAAAAGCTAATAGACCCAAGTAGGGAAATCGAGCGAGGCTACGTCTGGCTTTTGGAGTTTTCTCTCATGCTGTTAGCACAAGTATTTATCACAGCCATGCTGCTACTGCTGCTCCAGGTGTTTCACCTGATAACTTGTCTACTTCTCAAGCTGCTTCCCAACTACAATGCTTGCCAGACCCTGATGTGCGTCCAAATTAGAAGTTGGACACTTCAAATGGCAAAGACGACATTGACTGACTTGGCTCGGTGTGAAAGCAAATAACCCCTGCGGTCCGAGCGCCCATCAGCTGGGAATGAAGAAAGTAAGAACAGAAAGCAAAGAAAAACACAAAAACCCACATATCCACATGAGAACAGAATTTAGAGAGAAAAAAGGGGGAAACGGTACACCACGTCTGCTGTGATCTTCTTCCAAAATCCGTACAAATACAATCTCTCAGACAGCTAGCGGTGTCAGCTTTTACATATTTGCGTGAAGCTTCTGCGGAGGAACAGTACCGTACAAACCTTTATGTGTGCAGTGAAGGGGAATATCCAAGGAAAAAATACACTTTGTTTTGCTTTAAGAAAGCTGCTCCTTCTCTTCAAACTGCACAGGGTGGTCTTGAAGAGGAATCAAATCTGGACGGATGTCATCACATGTTGAATTTCTATTTTTCAGCATAAAAAATTGCACATCTATAATTTACTTTTATTTATTTGTTTATTTATTTTTTATTTTTAGAGGAACATGCATTTGCATTTAACCCATCACTGTAGTGAGCAGCTGAGCTGGCACCCAGGGACCAATGAAGAGACAGTACCATGCTCAGGGCACCTCAGCGGTATATTGGCGGAAAGGGGATTTGCGGGGCCTTGCGGACCCATGGCCGCTTCCTAAACCACCAGGCCACCAACAACTTATAAACTGAAGAACTGAAGAAGCCTCTTGGATGAGAGGTGAAATGTCTTCAAGAAATCAACTATGTCCAGTTACTTTTGAAGTAACTAATTTTGAACAACTTTTAAGTGAACAGTTTGACAAAGCTCTAAGTTAAAAAAAGTAGGCTCTAAAAGTGGTGGCCTAGTGTTTAAGTAACCGGAAAGGGGGTTGGAGGGCTCCAAATTCTAATCCACCAATTGGCAGGTTATCACTGAGGTCCATTGAGCATGGCACTGTCTCCACTCACAGCTCCCCTTGTGCTCACAGCTGCCCACTGTTCACTTAGGTGATGGGTTAAATACAGGAGTTGAACTTTGTTGTGTGCAGTGGTGTAAATCACAATGTCACAATGACAAGCAGCTTGCTTTCCTTTCTTTGCTAAAATCAATTTATGAAATCTAAACCTGTCTCTTCACACAGATGTCTCATCATTAGGACAATGGACCAACCTTGCTTAGAAATACTGATGACTGTTGTGTTTTTCTACAGTGTAACATAAGTAGCTTGTGTCCTTGCCTTTTTGCCTCCACCCGTCCAATGCTCTCACTCGCTGCTCTTGAATCCACATCTCTTCCATTACCCGCCCTGACACGGTGGCCGATTGGTTTCTTATCTCCATCTGTGTGCCAATGTTAGCTGCCTGTGCTATCTCATGCTGAGTCTAATTGAATCGGCGAGTGTTGGGAGTGCAGTGATACACTGACCACGCCGTGTCACTGTCACTAAAGATAAGGTGATGTTGGAGGATTGGACCCAACGCAATCAGAAAGGGAGGAGGGCACCACATTGATAAAGCTGTGACAAGGCTTTTTGGGTTGATACAGTGTTGGAGTTGAGAGATAATGGACACACTCCATTACTGCCAAGGTTGTGTTCACATAAAATAATCCAGTCGCCCTTAATCCCACTAATCAACAGAAGTAGGACAGGGCTTGTTGTTGCTGGTGTTTCCTTCTTATTTCTCATCATAATCAATGTTTTAACTCAAGTTATGATCGAGTATTGTAATCCAGGGAGATGATTTCATCCTAATACTAATTTTGCCAATTATTATTACTTTAGTCTTTACTTCTTCATGGTTGGGAAGAAAGTTGAACAAAGAAAATCTCTTACCTTAGGAGACCAAATCCCTTCTTTTTGGTCTTTTTGTCAAAATCCTCGCCATTGTCTGTTTTCTTCTTCACTTTGTTCTTCTTTTCCTTCTTTTGTCCTTTAGTTTTGTTTTTCTTCTCCTCTTCTGTGTCCAGGCCCTGACGGGAGGAGGAACTGAGCGGTGTTTCGTGGCCCGAGCTTTGTTCTGATAGGTCATCGTCTAAAGATGCAAGAGGTGATTATAAATGGTCAGTATCTACAAACTTAGGACACTTTGCACTACCTGTCATTAAAACAATACAATTACAAGAGTAAGAAATTTTAATTGAATTAATTAGGCTTAGCAGTTTAGAAAATAAACTTTGGTCATCTAGGCTTCAGGTTCAAGTCCACTCCCAGGCTGCCACTGAGGTCCTCTGAACATAGTACCCTCCCAACCCATATAACTTCCAGTGGTCTCACCACCCACAGGAAGGCTGAGGTTATGGTGCATTGTGATATGGGCGGCAGCTGTGGAGACTGCTACCCCTGAAATTTGGAAACAGATAAGCAGATTTGGATGAATAAATAAATGAAATAAATTTGACTTTCAATTACAATGATCTAGACTAAAAGATATAAATTCGATTTATAATGTAATACCTCATTTATATTAAAAATACTTATTAAATATATGTTCCATATAGCCAGTGTTGAGACTAACGCGTTACTTGTAATAAAACTACTTTTTTCACACACACACACACACACACACACACACAAGCAAGACAACGGCAAGTGGCAAGGTTACAATAAAGATCCCTGTCTAAATGTCAAAACATTTATCTAGTTTTTAAAATATCACTACATTTCATGATGAGGTTGCTACAGAACACAACACAAAACCTTTTTAATGTGTTTTTATTATTATTATTTAAAGTTAAGTGACTAGTCATTAGTTACTTTTATTATTATTTATAATATACGTAACTAGTAACGTAACGAGTTATTTTTTAAGTGCAGTAACTAGTAAAGTAATATGTTGCTTTTTTAAGTAACTTGCCCAACACTGTCCATAGCTGAGTACTGATGCATGACAATGAAGAGTCATGGCATCTCATTTTGTTCCTTAAGGAAGCGTATTGCTGCCACACTCAGTATCACGTTATAACGTGATACTATCACATTATAATGTGATAAGTTTTACGTTATTTTGTGATACATGTCTACACAAGTATAAAGCAAATGTTAAACTCAAATCCTCCTCCACGGATAGGGCTTGTTTACAGGGTTCAGTTCAATTGTTTTGTAACGTCCAGCCGGACGTTTAATATTTGTCAAGGCATTAATTAACAATCCCGCATTTATTGCAAAGATTTAATTACAAAGTTTGGTCTCTGTCAGCTGTAACCACGCCAATACACAGAACACATGGACCTGCTGCGTCTTCTCTCACACTCTCACTCAGGCTCTCTTCCACTCTGCTCCCCCCGCCCCTGGGTCATGTGTTCATCCAGACTCCACAGATGCTCAGACTATGGGAAATCATAGAACTCTACGAACAATGAACACAGTATAAATTTAGAACGCTACAGTATTTTGATGGTTGGCGGTGAGATTTAACAATAACTAGGATCATTGAATGTGATTTTTATCAGTGTGCGGACAGAATTTTAAACACATGGCATAGTACCAAATGTGTTGTTATGTGTCATCTTAATAAACCACATTACCCCAAATGCATTACGTGCTAGGCTTACTAGGAGTGACCATGTACACTTGTATTCTAGTCGGAGTTCCAGTTAAATTTCTGCGTCTATTCCAAGTATTTGACAGGACATAACACCAAGTAAGAACGGATCTGACTCTCTTATGCTATCACGAAATAACGTAAAACTTACGTTACTCACGTTATAACGTGATACTATCACGAAATAACATGATGTGTGATAGAGTGTGGCAGCAATATGCTTCCATAGTTCCTATATTCATAGGTAGAAGGTCAATTTAAATATTTCATTTCAATATTTGCATTTGCATTTGACTCAGTTGGCAGTTGGAATGTACACAGATATGACACACTATGTAACCATTTTTTTTACACAATACTCAAGTTCAATGTCTCTTTAACAGTTTTTGTGTCTTTGGCCTGAAAAAGTTGAGAGTTGATCTTTTAGAGCAAACACAGTTTGCTCTACACTTCTACACTTCACTTGGGTCTCTATACAACCATTAGACCTTTATTTGACGATAGTTTCATTGAAAACTTTTTTGTTCTGTTCTGTTGTTCTGTTGCGTTACCCCGGTTAAACTCATACCTGCTCAGCTTCCCTGATGTCCACAGGTTCATAAGCTAGAACATTAAAAATATGCTGCTGTAAGATATAAAGTTGTTCTTCCAAATTTGCTGAGTGGATAAAATCATGTGAAATTTCATTAGGGTAGTTTGGCTAAGTACGCTGTGTTGGCAGGCCTGGGGCTCTTCTCGAGTGCCAGTATGTTATAAAAGCCTGAGAGAGATGTGCTTTGGCAGCACCGTGTCGCACTGAGAATGGACACAATGTCTGAGTAAAGTTTCTATAATGTAGCAACAGTGAAGACCAATCACATCATTGCTTTACTCCCACTCCTTGTCCCCTGAGGCTGAGTTTTAGTGGGCAACAGTAGAACCCTACAAAATGGGACATCTCCTCAGGATTGTTAAACAGCACCTAACCCCAGAAAGTTGGTACATTTTAAACTTCTAGTTACCAAAAGGATGCAGATGAGAACCTACCATCTTCAGAGGGTCCATCGTAAGACTTGTCGATAGCAATGCGAAAGCTCTGGTTACACCCTCGACCACGGACCATGTGAGGCCGTGGGCGATGAATGGGAGCCTGGGCTTGGAAGTGATTCTGCTTGGCTTCAGACACAGCGGTCTGGAGGCTCTCCAGGGAGCTGGACTTCCACAGGCCCAGGGTTGGACCCAACGCTGTACCAGCAGAAGGATCTAGATGACCAACATACAGAAACACTACGGTCATCGTCTCCCACAACTGCAATGTGAACATTTCCTGAGGTATTGAAGACATTTTTTGAATGAGTATTTTTTTTTCTTTAACATCAAGATAAGCTTGTACTGCCTGAGCATCCCCAAGTACTTCTTAATGTTAAAAAATGCAATAAGATAAATACAATTAATGAACTAATGTTGTCTGAGCAAGCTTTAAAATTAATTTATAGCAATCCCTGCAGCAGAGAGGGGAAATAAAACACTGATTTTTTTTTTTAATTTATCTACAACAGCCTCAAAAAACTTAGGATAAAAAAAAACCTCAGTAAAAAGTTATTGCTTTTCAGCAGATAATGGACCTAAAGAAACAAACAAGAATTCCTCTACTTACTGTAGGATATAATACTCACAGGAAAAGAAGAAATATGAAGCTGTTAAGAGGAGATGAAAAGGGGCGCAACAGAGCAGACAACAGCGGCTGAGAGAACAAGTGAGAAAGTCAAAGACCTATAGAAGCAACATAGAGGAAAAAGGAACATAGATGGTGACGGAGGGGTAGAGATAAGTGAGGAGCAACAGTATCAGAGTTGACAAGCTTATGCATAAGAAAGGGAAGAAGGAGGAGAGGGGAATAAATGAACTGCTGATACACTGTGCCCAGGTGTGGCCTCCACATTAAGGCAGAAAAAAGGGGAGATTAGGAGGAGCTGGAAAGGGGTTGAAATACTACAAGTAAGCAAAAAGGAAAGAAATGGACATGGTATGTGAGACTGCTGCCTGAAAAACCCAAGGAAACAAAAATCTGGTAAAGGAGCCTATTTTAAGACTCTTGTTGCACAAGCAGTTCTCTGTGTCACTGTCACTTGTTAGTGAAGTTGGGACATCGCTCGTTAGTAAACCTGAAGAAAGAAGATCTAAAAAACAAGAGGTTCTTGTCTGTGCATATTATGTATTTTTCCCTGAGTAGGAGCAGTAGAAAAATTTGTTTTTTAGAATAAAAATAAGTGATTCAGCTGCATAATTTTAACAGTGTATTATTCATAACATTCCATTAGATAAGTAGAAAAACAAGAGGTCAAATAAAACTTGGCTTTAAGTAAAAATTAAGGAAGTGGTGGGAAAAACAAGTAAACTAAAAAAAAGCTACCATACGGAGAATATACGTAAGGACACGAAGGTTAGGAATAAAAGGCTGAATTTGACATGGAGAATTTGACACAAATACTGTATAATGATGATGTGATAGACTGACAGGATCAATTTGTATTTTCAAGTTTTATACTGCAATTCAGACAGAGAGAGAGAAAGGACAATGTGTCTAAGCATAGTTAGGATTGTTTTCTTTTGACGTAAAATGTTAGTATTTAACTAACCGCCGGGGTGCAGACACACAGCTGGAGTAGTCCTGAATGTTTGCTTAAAAAGTCATACAAAAAGCAAATTCAACCTTGTGTTATATTATCAGAGTATTCCTCTGTTGCTTGGATAACTTTGTACCTTCTTCTATGTTCAACCTATCCAAGAAAAAGGGACACTCAAACATTTTATCCAGCCAGATGGAGCCCGCACATGCTATTCACAAGGATACCTCTGCTACCTGGGCCTCCGCTACCTGGGCCTCCACTTTTGCCAATTTGGCCTCCACCACTGCTACCCGGGCCTCCACCACTGCTACCTGGACCCTTACCCTTGCTAGCCGGGCCCTTACCTCGGCTAGCTGGGCCTTCATCACTGCTACCTGGACCAACATCATCGCTAATTGGACCTTCACCATTGAAATCTCTCACTGGAGTTTAATATGGAATCTTTGTGTAAGGCAGCAATTTGTGCTGAGGAAGTAAACACTGGTTTGAATAATGCTACCACCAACAATATTAGCCCTGCTGTTTGCCAAAGAAATCTTGCAAAATTAAGTAGTAGTTCTTACTCAGCAAATAAGAAAAAAAGAATTAAAATATTTCCAGACTGTTAACCATGCAAAAGTAATTTGGGACTCCACAGCCAAACCAAAAGGCATATTTGGGGGTCACCTAAACATTAGAAGTCTCCTGTCAAAATGAAATTAAGTACAACATTTATTAAGCAGTTCTAACATTGACTTTTGCACTAAGTGAAACCTGGCTGAACAGTATTATATTCATACAAACATGATCAATATCCCAGGCTACACATGCTACAGGAAAGATTGTTTATCCGGTAAAGGGGGAGGTGTTTTGATTTATATTAAAGAGAGTCTTAAATGTTTGGCTACTGAACTGGATACTTTTTGAATTGAATGTCTCTCTGTAAGTGTCATGCTATCACCAAACATGAATTTAATCTGATAGTTTTGTATAACCCTCCATCCCATGGTACATCTTTCTATCAGAATTTTGATGAAATGTTGAAACAAATCAATCCAAAAAGTGAAACTATTTTACTAGGGGATTTTAATATAAACTGGATGATAAAAAAAAACAAAAAAGACAAATTAAAATCAGTACTATCAAAACATAAACTATGTCAAATTCTTAAAAAAACAACCAGAATCACTAGAAATAGTCAAACTCTAATAGACTTACTTATCACAAATAAACCAGAACGAGTAACCAACAGGTTGTGACAGGTTTATCAGATCATGACACTTTTGGTTAGGAAATTAACAAAAAAAACGGTTAGAGGGAATCTTCGCAATCCCTAATGTCACAAAGAATCATAGAGCTATCCCAAAAAACCAATTACCCTTTCTTGAAAATAAACTAAAAAATATAAAGTGGGAAAGTATAATTCAAATGGAAAATGTTAATAAGTGTGTGATCAATTAATGGAAGTCACTTTACAGAAGTTTACTTGCATTATAAAAATTAACAGAAAACGAGTGCATCTGCCATGGCTAAACCATACTATCAGTGAACTTATGAAAAAACGAGATCTTGCACTCAGGATCTCCTTAAAAACAAAATTACAAACGGTAAACTTAACTTCAAAAGATTACAAAATAAAGTTGTTAGTGAAATAAGAAAGGCAAGGTCTTCATACTTTATGCAGCTGTTTGCTGAATCAGGTAGAAATAGCACTTTAATATGGAAGCACATTAACAAGTTAACCAATCGCAAATCTGATTGAGGAAAATATGTAACCAAGCTAAATATAAATTGGATAGTCTGTAGTGACCCTGCAAAAATTGCAAACGAATGTAACTCATATTTTATTACTTCAGTGGGGAAAATATTAACAAATTCAGAGACTATATCTGTTGAAGACTCGGTCAGGTCCCTTAACATCACAACAGTTGATCTAAAAAGGATCGAGAAAATTATTAGCCAACTTAATTCAAAAGCAAAAGATACCTTTGGCTGAGACACCTCCTTTCTAAAAAAAAAAAACAAAAAAAAAAAAAAAACAGTGCCACTCTGGTACAACCAATAGCACACCTGGTAAACGTATCAGTTAAAAAAGGTGTATTTCCTCAATGGTTTAAAACTGTTGTGATAACACCAGTCTTTAAATCTGGAGCAGTTGATGAAGCATGTAATTATCGTCCTATATCAATTGTACCTATTCTCTCAAAGGTTCTAGAGAAGCTGGTGGCTGAACAATTAATGGCCTATATTGAAAATATATTCAAAATGTGTCAACAGTGTGTGAGTGTTAAAATAAATGGCATAAAATCAGGGATCCAGAAATGCAACCTCGGTGTACCCCAAGGGCCGATCTTGGGTCCACTGCTTTTCTGCATATATATAAATGATATGCCGGAAGTCTGCAAAGATACAGTTTGTCAATTGTATGCAGATGATACGATGATATTTATGTGGCAGCAGCCACATCTAAAAAGGCCTCAGATTTGCTAAACCGACAGCTAGGCAGTATATCAGAGTGGCTGCAAAACAACTGCTTAACTCTGAATTACACCAAAACTGTCTCAATGTGTTTTTCAATAAAGAAAACTACAAACAATTATCTTAAAATAATTATCAATCAACATCAAATAGAACTAGTAGATGAATATAAGTATTTGGGGGTGGTTTTGGATTCCAACATGAAATACAATGCCCATGTTAAAAAAAAGACAAAGACCATTAAGACAAATATTAACTGTTTTCGCATGATTTGTCCATGTGTTTCCAATCAAGCTGCAAAAGTATATCTGCATGCAATGACACTATCTCACATGGCATACTGCTCAATTATCTGGGGCCAGGCCACAGCATCTATCACTAAGCCTTTAGTCTCACTATATAAACAGGCACTTAAAGTTTTTGACCAAAAGCCAATGAAATGGCATCACTGTAAAATTATCTCAAAACATAAGATGTTAACATTTGAAAACTTCCTAAATTTCTCATTGGCAAAGCCGTTTTTAAGTGTCTAAATAGTCCTGCCCCTGAAGTCATGTGTAACAGCATTCAAAAGTACACCAACAAGGGATCAAGACAAGGGCTGGAGTAAATGAAAACTGCAGAGTTAAGAGATGTCGGACAACTCTGGGACAGTCAGCTTTTGCTGTAAAAGCTGTTCATCATTGGAACGCTCTCCTACTGGAACTGAAATCGCAAAAAAACATCACACTATTCTCCACAAAACTAAAAATGTTTTTTTATTATGTGTGTGCATTCTTCTATTTCCTCTCTCTCTTTTTATCTCTCCTATTTTAACCTTCTTAAATGCCCAACCAGGGACGAAGGCTGCAAACTAGCCAATGGCTAAAAGCCCCATGTACAATGACATCGGTGACCTTCGGTAAAATGTAACTGCACTGTCCCTGTTAAATAAACATTTAAATAAATTAATTATTCATCAGAATCTGTTTCCGCCAAAGCTGTTTAAGTGTCCTTTACTGGTCCAGATGAAATCAGGATTCACTGTCGCAGGCATGTTTATGCCATGTGATCACCCTCATTTCATGCATGTCAGTTGTTTTCAGGGTTGCAGTAAATTAATAATGAGGGTTTGAGAGGACAGATGAGCGGAGAAGAGGTGGCTATCAGCAGCAGCTCGACCCAATGGAGGGTGAAATCGCCGTTTATCACATATTGCTGCTTACTGTGCCAGCAGATGCTCCTAATGGATCCATTCCCATCATGTCTGCACGATTGCGGACCGATTCAAGCTGGTGCACATGCTTGACAAAGAGCAGAGTGGCAGAACAGCCCCTACACCATTGGCAATGCCCTTCACAGCTGTGACACCGCTCACTCTGAGATCAGGAGCTGACATGACGTTTGGATGGTCTTTCATCACCGTCTGCATCAGCAGGCAGTAAGCACAGAGATTGTAGGTCATTCTGAGACCAATAATTTTAAACAAGGCTAACATTTGATAGGTTTAAACGGAGAGAGGAAACCTTTCCTCCTAACCATGCAGTTAAAGATGATGTGTGGGAAACTAGATTACTAGAGATTATTAGACCTTACCAATTTTTTAGGAATCATACAACCTAATATCCAATGTCTTTTTAGATTTACTTCTGGGGCTGCAGAAGTAAATGTTGGAGTGTTCTACAGGGACTATGCTCTTGAGAGTCCATGTCTCTGTCATTGGTGTGAAACTGCCGGGTTTACTTCCTGGGCAGGATTGAATCCTGGTTAGAGTGGTTGACTTCCATTGGGCTCACCACTTGCATAAATGTTCATGAGACCCCACGACCAGGTAATTAAAGATTAAATTACTTTTTTGTCATTGTGACATTGTGACTCACACCACAGCGCACAATGAAATGTCACCCCTGCATTTAACCCATCACCAAAGTGAACAGTGGACAGCTTTTAGTGCCCTGGCAGCTGTGTGTTGGGAGGATACCATGCTCAGGACACCTCAGCGGTGACTTGGTGGTAGGTGGATTCCAACCAGGGGCCTTGCTGACCCAAGTCCGCTTCCTTAACCACTAGGCCACTAACTGCCCCGGATAAGCACAGGGAAATGGATGGATGGATGGAAGGATGGATTAAGTTGATTGGCTTTGGTTAACCTAACTGTCAAGTAGGCCTACATTTATTGAACTCCTGTTTTAAATATTTTGATGTTTAAGACAATGATTTAAACTTTGAAGCATGAATCTAGTTCTATTCTAATGACCATTACCAGTGTAAAATATTTGGTTTGGGTAAACTCTGTCCTAGTCCATTTTTGCTAAAACACAAAGCTCAAATTCATTCCAGAACCAGTTCTTTTGTCTCAGTGCTTTTACAAACAGCTGCTCTGAACAGTGAGTGATGACAAGGTACCTCGTCCAACTAGACTTCCTGTCCTCTTGTTTTACAACAGCACCTGGTGATATCCAACTGTGCAGATGTGTGTGTGTGTGTGATTGACTGTGTGTGAGTGCTGCAGACAGCAGTGAAATCCCTGTCTGGAATGTTGCCTTAGGTCCTGCTGTGCTGACAGGACCAAGGCCTTAGACTACTGCTTTGATACAAACAGAGTTGAAGTTGAAGAAAAATAAAAATGATGGCATAACACTTCTCAATTCCTTAGTAAAAATACAGTAAAAAAATATACATGTTCATTAGTTTCCAGTAATGTAACATTAGTCACCACTCCATTAGATAATAATAATTAGGATCTAGGTGAATATTAAAGGTAATCTCACCACTGCGCTTTCCAGCAACCACAAAAAAATCAGTAATTTGGGGAGTCAGCTGCACACAGCTCTTTAATTATTTCACTCAGTGAGCAGAAGATAAATGAACCAAAAATATTCTAATTCCAGGCTTTGTAAGGGTAGTGTTGTAGTGTTGTATTTTTATGTTCTGGTAACATCCATTGCACTGTCCGTCTGTCCAGAGAGTGGATTCCTCTCCTGTGGTCCTCCCTAAGAATTCTACTGTTTTTTTTCCCTGTTAAAAGGATTTTTTCCCTCTGCAGTTTTTCCTTACCCTGGCTAAGGGGCTAAGGACAGAGGATGTAAGAGGATGTAACCCTGTAAAGCCCTATGTGACGAATTTGATTTGTAAATGTGGGCTATATAAATAAAATTAGATTGATTGATTGAGTGTGTGTGTGTGTGTGTGTATGTCATGCGCCAGTGTGTTGTAAGCATTAAATAAAACATAGAAAGAAGAAGAGCTAAATCCTTATTTTACCAAAAAGAAATATTAGATTCGGGCTTAAAGTCACATCTGGATCGAATGCAAATCACTGGTCTCTGGCCTTGGTGACAGTATACTGTACATAGCAGGCTTAATATGTCACACTATGTCTTTTCAAACATTCAACAAGCATGAGTAAAAAAAATAGTGGCAAAAACAACTAAAAGGTAAACTCAACTTCAATTAATGATGAAATAATACCTCTAAAAACAACAGGTTACCGTATTTTCGGAATTATAAGCCACCACTTATTTCTCGTGGTTGGAATCCTGCAGCTTTTACAACAGTGAGGTTAATTTATGGATTTTTATTGCAAGCTTCATACTGCTATTAGGTTTATTTGCCTGGTCACAGCAATCATTTAAACAGTTCAAGTTACGGATAAAGCGGACCCACACGCACTAAATTCTTCACCTCAGTTATTTTTTGCAACATACTTAAATCATTATCATCTACAAAGAAATGCATTTGCACAACAAAGTTTATGCAGCCGCAAGACTTAAGTGTGAATCATGCATTTAAAGTGGCGCTCCGGGTACAGTGGGAGACTTGGATGACAATAATTTACCTAAACTTAACTTAATCTAAAAAAATTCACGATCACCAACTGATTTCGAAACGCTGGACTGCTGCCTGATGAAGAGGACAAAACAAGCGCAAATTTGCCTTGAGACGAAAGTGATGTTGAGAGCGACAACGAAAGTGAGAATGAGAAAGTGTGACAGATAAATTCTGAGGCTGTTCTACTCTGACACGAAAGAAGACAACTTCAGTGGTTTTAGCACACAAGAGGAAGGAAGTGGATGATCACTGACTTTTGATCAACCATGTTACTGCTGTGTTACTGCTGCGTTATTGTCATTTTACAAGCACTGTTTGAAAAAAAGCATTTATTTGATAAAAAGTTGTTAAAAAATCCGTGCAAATATTAAGATTAAATTCTTTCTTTGTTACTGCATTTAACCCATCACCAAAGTGAGCAGTGGACAGCTAATGAGCGCCTGGGGAGCAGTGTGTAGGGAAGATATCATGCTCAGTGCACCTCAGCAGTAACTCGGCGGGAGGGGGATTCGAACCGGGGACCTTGCAGACCCAAGTCTGCTTCCTTTACCACTAGGCCACCACTGCCCTATATCTCTGGTTATAACATAGTCCTGTGAGGCTTTTTGTCAGGTGCGGCTTGTATGAGTAAAATTAAAATCATTTTAGTTGGTGTGGCTAATATTCCGGTGCACTCTATTGTCTGGAAAATGTGCTATATTAAATTTGTTGCAAACAATAGCCAATCATCAACACTTTGCTGTGGTAGCTACAGTAACCACCCAATAATTCCTATCTGGTTTCTGCATTTTAGGCTTAAAGATACACTACCTTTCACCTAGAACTAATAACCTAGTAGTGAAAAAATTTCCAATTACACTAGCAGAACTAAATATTTTCACCAAGACCTAACTCAATTACTTAAACAATACAGTTTGCAGCATTGGGGCTAATGAACCCTGCACAATATACCACCAGCAAGTTATTAAAATATGAAATTACCAACGCTGCCTGTTCATATAGGGAATAGTGATTTTTCTACTGTAGGTCTAATACAAAAGAATAAAAACATTTAAACATTCAGACCCCACACAGAGCGAGCCTTAGCTGGGTTTTAACGTGTCCCTATCAGTTGCACAAGATTGGGCTTTGCAGCCAATCACTTAGTCTGGCTAAGATGTTGCCATGGTTACAAAAAGGAGCCCCTTCATTTATATAAAAAAAAAAAGGCTGGGGATGGCAGCAGTGGTGGTACCAAGAATGTAGGTGTGGGGAGCAGGGATGTCGAGTTGCCAGGGAGACAATTTAGCTCCACACATGTAAGACAAAAAGGCAGGACATCACCATGGCTGGAAGACACACATGCACGTCCATCTAGAATCCAATCTCAGACTGGGCCAATAAAATGTATCGCTGTTCTCCTGGAGGCCAATAAAACAGGACCTGACCTGCACTGGGCTGTAAAACACACAACTCTGAACATAGACAAACAAGCATTCATACAAAGAGACCACACCGCAGTAAATAAAATAAAGCCTGAACCTACAGCAAGCATTTAACAGAGCACCACACGTCTTAAAAAAGAATGTTTTTTGTTTTTTTTTTGCCAACATTGACATTTACTTTAAAGGGAGCTTTTAATATCACTGAAAAACAACCTACATTAACAATAGACCCACAAGAAGGCCTCCTGTCCCCACCTTCAGCCCATGCACACCCGTTTCTGCTGTGTCTAATCTGTGGCCTAAGATCAGCCGGGTGCACGGCATGAGTAATTCAGAATATTTTAAGGCTGGTTATTAGACAATATTAGAGTTTTCAAGACATGAATTATTCAACAAATGTCTCAGCCTTTGATGTATGAACATGATCTGACTTTTTCTTTCTCTAAAGTGACACTAAACTGAAAAGTCATTGTTTGTGGACATGAACGGAAAAATGTCAGAAGCTTCTCTGTGAACTGACATAAAAATATTCCAGTGCCAGAAACTTCTCTCAAAGAATATATTTCGCTGGTTGCGATACAGACCGCAAAGGTTTGATTGAGGGCATTTACACGTGATCTATTTAAAGAATTCACTTGTAAACAACGTGACATGGTGTTGGCAATTAAAAGATGTTACTCAACTGAGGAACTTTATAAGTTTCTGGAGTCTAGTTGTTAATAAATAAAATCTTAAGACATCATGACCTAGATGAATAATCTTCAGAATCTTTGCCTTTGCCTAGAAGATTGCCTTTTTCCCCATTTTGTTGAATAAATACCTGGTTAATCAAAAAGAAAATAATCATTCCAATCACAGGGGATTATTTAGTTCAAGGAAATTGAATAGATATTCTGTGAGCACAATATTCCATGTTTAACTGTGTTAATCCATAAATATCCCTGAGCCATGGATAAAAGTTTATTTCCCTACTGTACCTCTTTTCTTTCTTTACTTGTTTCCTTCTATTGTATTTTTCTCTACTGTTGTTTATTTGTTTTTCTCTTATTCTGTCATTTCTATCTGCCTTGTTTTTGTCCCTCTCTTTTTATCCACCATAGTTCTGTCTCGTCCTCTACTTTTTTCCTTTCCTCTAAAGCAGTGGTTCTCAACTGGTCTCACTTTAGGATCCACATGTCCCTGTGGTCATTACCACCACTCACTCTCATAGAATTCAAACCAAGCAAATACATGTTCCTAAAAAATAAGATTTCTTAAATTAAACACATACTCAATAACAATATAATACAACTCAACTTTTTTTTTTTTGACTAGTTGTCTGCGACCCATTTAGAACAGTTCAGCGACCCTCCACTTGCCTCCAGTTAAGACAAAGTGAACTTGTGAAGATCTTAAGCTCCTAATCTCCAGCTGTTCTATAGAGCAGACTGTATACAGTGGTTCAGATCAGGTGGCCCACGGGGTTTACATTCTGACAGCAGCTCTACAGCAGAATATTGCAGCTCTGCACTCCATTTACTCTTCTCCATGCACTTCAACCTTCTCGTATTCTAGAAAAGTCAGGTCAAATAAAAATATAAAAATAATGGGCTTCATTGTTTCTTAGAGCTGAACACCATGTTCCCTGCTGGCAGTTTTAATGCATGTTTCATTCACTGTATGAGAGCTGGAACAATCCAGACTGAGTGAAGGCTGGCACAGATACACACATTTACCTCGTTACACAAATATTGCAGGCATTTGAGCAATAGAGTCTAAAGAATAAACGTAGAGTTGTGTAAGTGATGAAAAAAAAAAAAAAAAACATCCAGGCTGTCACAATCTTCACAGGAAAATGGACACACAAATTGAATGTGGGAAAAGAACTGCATTGACAATGCACTAAAAGGACAAAGGAAGATAAAATATCTGACCATAATTCAGTTAATACTTCTAAAATGAAATAAATAAGTTGAAATGGACCACAAACCAGAAGCAATTAACTCCTTGCTGAAGTTTTCTGTTGTTTAATATATTCAACAGAGAGTGATTAGCCTGAGGTCGTGACACCAACATCTTCTGCAATAAACAGTGTGTATCACTGTAGATTAAGTTTTCATTAAAATAAATAATAAAATGAGTGAATGAATGAAAATCATTAAGATGATTAAATGGTCTGAAGAAGAAACAGAGCCAATCATAGAGCCATAAGAACGTCAAAAATTAGATTAGGTTTAGGTTTAATTTTCAATATCTCCAATATATTTTCCCAATTCCATTCTTTTTCAACTTTTCTCTTCCGATCTGCTCCACTGTCTACCTGCCCATCTTGGTCACTCCCAAAAAAAAATCTCAGCATCTTCAGTTCTGCCTCTCTCCACACTATCCATAAACCATCTATGATGTCATGTTGAATTCTGAATCAATTATCACCACACATCCATGTACGCCGGTCTCTTAAACCCACCTGAAGCTGCTGCTAAGCCTGTTGCTTAAATACAACACAAATTTCTTAAGCACTGCTGCTGAACTGAAATCTCCCATATTCAGCATTCCCACAAATTCCTCAACCATCCTCCCTCCTCCCTTCCTTTGTTCATCCTTCTTCCTCCTCCATGCCCTACTGCCATAAATAAAGTCATCCATCCCTCTGCTCCCTCATTCTTTTTTTCCATCCTCCTTTTTCACCTCTCCCTCCATCTTCTCGGCGTTGACATCTTAGCTAATGAGTATTGACAGGGCTTTTGCATGCTTTTCATTTTCTGCTGACGCTGTGTTTTCACCCAGTTTTCTGTGCCTCTGCCCCTCCTTATAAATGGCCTTGGTCTTATTTATTAGCTGACATATTTCATTAGCCGATGGTCATGGCTCTGCTCGGCTTCTTTAATCTGGATAAAAACATTCTTTCCTCTCTGGCCTGAGCCACTTCCAGGAGAGCTTCAAACCTCCAAAACTACATCTTTCTCTGTCACTTACTCTAAACCTTTCTCTCTCTCCTTTCTGATTTAACTTCTCTCATCTCAGAAGCCTCAATTTTCAATAGAGCTTTTAGCATTTTCTGGCCTTTTTTTTTTTCTTTCATCTTTGCCACCACTTTCCTTCTCCAGGCCAGTCAGAATAATCGCATCTGTCTTGATTATTCCATCTCCAGTTCTGTGTTCTCTCCATCCCATATTTTCACCTTTTAGCTTTTCCTTTTCTGGATTCATGTGTTTGGACCTCTTTCGTTGTCCAGGGTCTTCTATTTTCAAACCCTCAGTGTCTCTCTCTACTTACTCTGATTCTTTGTCTCACTCCTCTTCTCTTTGACTCTCACTCTATCCATCCTCTCTTAAGCCGTGGTCTATAAAATCTATAAAATTGTTTTTATTGCACTTTTACTTCATTTAACCAATCCCATTTCAGTCCTTCATCCTCCTCCTCCCTCTTCAGGTTTATAAATAGCACATGTCCCACTCTGCACACTTGACTGAAGCTCTCATCCATACTTTTCCACCCAGCCATGCTGCTGTTTCCAGCAGAGGCCAGCAGTAATTATGAAATGGCCTTTTAAGTCCCATCCAGCTTTGAAAGCCATTCATCTCATTTGTGGTTAAATACATAGAGACCATTCTCTCATACATCTAAACAGCTAAACACAATTACTGCCAGAGCAGCACCTTCTGATAGAGCCCAGTGCACTATCACACTGGCTGAGAAACGGCAGAGAAGATGGGATGGCTCTTTAATTGGAGTGGAGCTTTGATTGGCCATAACATGAATCAGGTTTGCTTTAACCAGACTTGCGGTTGCCTGAAGTGATTCGGTTTGAAGTCAGGTCTTATTAAATTATCAGAAATGGCTGGTTTAGTTTAAATTCCTCTCCATGAATAAAAAAGTCTGAAATTGACAGTAATATCAATCAGTCTTCAGAATTTCCAAAAACTAACTTAAACATTTACTTTACAAAGACCTTATATTTTCAGACTTTTCCCCGTGATTAGTAAAGTGATTCGAACAACAAGCTGCTCACAATAGCCCAGAGCCATGTGGCCCAAAAATCAATGAAAATCACATCAGTGATGAGTCACACGATTGCCCCACAGGGTAAAGATAATTATTTTCCTCATTACGTGACTTTGAGCACAGTAGTTTATTACCTGCATTCTAGTAAACACTCTGGTGAACTACAACACACTTTAGACTTCAGGCCGGAGAAAAGAATTTAGTGGAATACTATGCAGTATATATGCTGTGAAAAAAAAAAAGAAAAAAAAACCACAATACGTACCGTTGTTCTTTGTGACCAAAGATGCAATGTTGCTCTCATCTGCCACTGGAAAACACATTTAAAAAATGGGAGATATTATTATTATAGATTATTGTAACAAACATGTGTAACAGTTTAAATGTTTTATTTACAGAAACTAAGAAAACAAAAGAACCTTATCAACATGTGTTGACTACACTTTGCCTTTGGCAACATCTACTTCCGCAGAAAAGTCATAGTTGCAGGACTAAGTTTTGGCGTATGATCAACCTCTAGAGATGCAAATTGAATTCCATGATCAATATCTTTAGTTGATTGGCATCATAGACAAAGATAGCCTTCGCTTTGGCACAATGGTAATTGTGGTAATCTAGTTTAACTCTCTAAGCTTCACCAAAATCAAACCCCACAGGCCCCTATTTCTTTCGGAACAGTGGTGTCCTAGAGGTTAAGGAACCACTCTGAGGTTTCGGAGGGTCCCAGGTTCAAATCCACCAACTGCCATGTTACCACTGAGGTGCATTGAGCAAGGATAAGTCCCCACTCACAGCTCTGTGGGCACTCAAAGCTGCCCACATGGGTTAAATGCAATAACAAGGAATTTTCCTTCCTTCCTTCCTTCCTTCCTATCCTTCCTTTCCTTCCTTCCTTCCCTCCTTCCTTCCTTCCTTCCCTCCTTCCTTCCTTGTTACCTTCCTTCCTTCCTTCCTTGATGGTGACAATTAGTGGACCGCAGCTGGTGGATTCCAACCTGGAACCCTCTATTCCGGTTCTTTAACTACTGCCTTAAATGAAGCAGATTGTTGACATATGAGATTACCAACACATCCTGAACATATTGCTTTTGAATCCAAGGATTTTTGACCCTGCCTTTAGCTGAGATCTGAGTGTATCCAAGGTAAGAAAGGATTGGAACCGTCAAATGGTTAGAAAAGTCCGTCCACTTAGGCCTGAAATGGCTAAAACAGGCATAGATCAACTTAACTAAGCACAAAAAAACGAATGAATGAGTCTTATTTGAAAAATTTCAGTTTCTGCAAGAGACACGTTGTTGGTAAAAAGACTGGGGGGAGGTTTGATACGGAGAGTCAGCAGCCAACATTGGGAAGTCCACGGTAGCCTCTGGCTGCTGTGACATCATTAAAAACTGACAAATTAAGACAGGGCTAATAGGCATTAGAAACAGAAAACAAAGAATAAACAGTACAGTGTGGTACTATGTGAATGAAAATATGACAAAGAATACATAATGAACAAAGAGAGAAACAATATAAAAAGTGGCGAAGAAGCCACGCAGCCATAAACCTACTGTAACTGAATAAGACCTCAGACAGGGTCAGCGGCGGATGCGGCAGCAGCAGCCGTCACCACAACCAGTGCACCATGGGATACAATAATAGGGTTTTATTGCATGGCTATTTCTCTTAAATAATCCTTTTCATTTTTAATGAGGTCTATTTTTCCGGGAAGCCGAGAAGAGAAAATGAGAAGGAGCAAGAATATTGAAGGGTATGTATAAGGAAAGCAATTAATGGAACCTTGGAAGACAGACCTGCCGTCACGTCGAGGAGTGTGTGTACATATTTGTGTGCATGCCAAATCAACTAGGTGAAATAAAACAAAAATAACATTAAACCTCTTCCGTACCGCAAGGAACATAACTGGTTTGAGGAAGGTGAACAACATATTTATGATGAATTAAAGGAAAAAAGAAGGGAAAAGGAAAATGTTCAAAGACATCAAAAAAGTGTAAAGTAGGGAAGGCCGATTATAGGCTCGATATCAGCAACTTTTTTGATATCGGAACATATCGATTTTTGGTTTTTCCACCGACATTCAAAATCCGATGCTGCAAAGACGCAGTCTTCGCAAATACACTGAACTTTGTAATGGGGTCCTGACTCTTTGACATGCACAACAACAATAATTAATGCTACAGTAAAGGACCGTGGTCCTTGGAGCTTGGTCCGTGGAGTCTTTTTGTGGATGAGAAAAGTGTAATTCATAATGACTGAGAGCTGGTCAAGTCAGGGTGGGAGGTAAGATTTTACAAAAGAGATCAGACAAACATCATCGTCCTTAATAACCAGCCGTTCTCTCCTGATCAAGATGTTGGTTTTACTAAACGTGTGGATTTTCTCAAGCCGTGCTGTCATGTCTATTCGTATTTGTATTCAAAATACAAAATGGTAAAAAAATGTGGTATTTTTCTATGTTGTTTGTGTTTATGTTGCCCACAATAATTCAGGGGAAATCACCTGCATATATCGGTATTGGTTGATATCTATATGGGAAATGAAGTGTCTGGGCAGTATTGGCAATAGCGGATATAGATAAATGTTAAGACGCCCCTCCAACTCTCTGTGCCACCTGCCTGCCTAAGCACCAAGGGGGCCAGAGCTTTCAGTTACTATGCTCCGCAGCTCTGGAACGCCCTCACACCAGACCTCTGAAATTCTCTCCCCTTCTTAAAACTCACCTGTTTCGCTCTGCCTACTCACTTTTGTCTCTCTTTATATAGAGAAAAGGGAAAAATCATGGAAGGAATCATTGGAGAAAACAAGCAGACGTTTTGGTGAGGATGTAAAAGAGGGGGAGAGAATAGAAACACATCCAGGAAAGGTGAGAGAGATAATGACATAGAAATGGCTCTGAAAACTTAATTGGATCAGTTTTCAGCAGACCCCTTATCAAGCCATGACCTGACAAATATGGGAATCTAAAAGTCGGCTCCTTTCATTGTGAAGCAGAACTCACCAAGTGTTGGATTGTTCACCCACCAATAGGGAACGTAAGCTGGCATGTGTCTTCGCAAAAGCTGGGATGGAGGCCTCTCCCTCATGGCATCGGCTCTCCTCATCCTCCAGTTCATTTGTTCTTTGCCTGATTTGGTACAGCCCTCTCACCCATAAATACAATTACAGTCGGCGAGAAACGTGAAAAAACGGGTAGTGAGTAGATAATTCAACTGCAGCAACATTTTACTCTAAACTCATCTTCACACACAATACAGCTGCAGAATGTGCCGCTTAGGCTAAAAGGTTTGATGTTTCAATTGACTCCAAGCAACTCAGAGCCAGCCCATACAGAACCTTTTTCACGTCAGCCTGCAGCTCTTTACTTTGATAAAAGCATTAGTTTCCATCACAGCTCATTCCACTTCCTGAATTAGTCACATTTGCTGCTAAATTGTATTCATTACACTTGTTTTCACGACTGTTCGTGGCATCAAAACAGCGTGAGCAGTAAGGAAATGAAAACACAGTTCTTTCAGGTGCTAAAAGTGAGGAATGTTCTCCTCAGTGTAAAAAGAAATCCATGGCTCTCCAGTCAAAAGGCAGGGGTTTGTACATGAAGAGTGTCTGTGACTTTGCCATTCAACATGTCGTGGGCAGACGGTGTGTTGGAGGTGGAGGATTTCTGTCAGTAAAAAGCTCTGAGTACACAGCATATTTGCTCAGGTGTACAAGGTCAATATGAGCTGCTCTTTTCTCTCTGTCAAGTGGTGTTAACAATAAAAAAAAGAGCTAACATGTGCCACTTTAGAAGGTAACAGTGACTCCTGCACCTGACGTGTCAGAGAGAAGTAATAAAATGTTCATCAACATTCACTCAAAGATTTCAGCAAAAGCCTTGTACAGGTGGTGTACACTAAAATGATCTGCTGCCTTATGAATGTCAAGTCAGGACAGAGTTTGGTCATAATACAGCAACAGAAAGTACTTAAATGGAAAGTGACTGAGGTGAGGTGTGTGTAAGGTCCTGTGATTTTCTTAGGACAGATAGGGCATCTGCGCTTTTGCTAAGAAAATACATGACTCACAATTAAATGTCTTGACTTGTAGTCTATCGGACGGGTGGATGGATGATAGATGGATAGAGAGATAGAGAGAGAGATAGAGAGATAGAGAGATAGAGAGATAGAGAGATAGATAGATAGATAGATAGATAGATAGATAGATAGATAGATAGATAGATAGATAGATAGATAGATAGATAGATAGATAG
>JAFBJS010006762.1:146314-177120 GCA_016785265.1 Paraplagusia blochii
GACAGACAGACAGACAGACAGACAGACAGACAGACAGATAGATAGATAGATGTGATCCAACTTGAGTACAAAACAAACGGCTACAGTAGCTGTCACACTCCACTAAAACTTAAGAAGTTATACAATGGCCACATCATAATGATCTGCCCTTTTCCCTTCACTCTGGCACCACTGATTTCCAGGCTTCGATGATAAGATGGTCAAGGGAAGCCACACTAAACAGCAAGAAGCATCTTCTTCAATTTAGCAGCCAGTTTATGCAGCTTTAAGACCTCTTGGTCTGTCAGGTTGGACTCCATCCTATGTCTTATATCTGGCAGAAGTGTGAAACCCCTCCAGATCTGGAAAATGTTCCCCTAAATCCACATTCCTGCATCCCTTAGTCTGTCTCAGGAATAAACCCAGATCTGCTGCAGAGTATGCCCGGGTGGCGGTCTATGTCTGGGACCAAATTTTCGTACCCGACAACACCCACAGCTTCTGAAACTGCTTGCTTGGTGCAAGGAACGGCATGATCGCAGGTGAGGCGACTGTAATGTCCGTCCTTGTCCCGAGCCGCCTCGCCCATGTTTCGGCCATTGACGGGTGCGAAACTGGGCAAAACAGGGTTTTGGGGGCAAAAAATAGAACACGGCAGCGCGTGAAAGACGCGTATATGATTAAAATGATGGTGGGGCTAAAATGCGTTGAAAATGTCGATGCAGGTTCTCAGTCATCCAGGTCATGGTCAAGGTAAAAAGACTTTAGCTAGGCAACTGGACGTTTGCGTTGAAAAGGTTTCGGATTTCGTGAAAAAAAGACAAAAAAAGTAAGAGCACATAATTTTGATTTTCCAGAAAGATCAAAGGATGGATGGATGGATGGAGTGTGATTTGAGTGGCATTCGTGGAGATTGTTGCCCCTGAGACTAGGTACTGGATAAGAGGATGAAGGTGAATGAACACAGACCTGTATAGGAAGAGGAAGAGACAGGGTTGCATATGACAAACTTATTTCTTATACCATTTTCAAAACTCCAATGTGCCCCCTTGGTGTTCCAGTTAAGAGACATTATTTTCCATTTAACAGCAACATGAATTTTAAAACCATTTACCTGAGACAATGTGTGTTTTATTTTGAACGGATTATAAAAAAAAGGGAAGACTTAGAATGAGACAAAGGAGAGGGATGAGGTACATACAAAGACGTGGGTTCAGCAGTGGCCACTCAGTGTTATATCTAATGTAGCGTTTATGTGTGTGTTTGTGGACCACCCCTGTCCAAAATGAAAGCCCATCAGCCTAGGTGGCAGTGCCTTGTCTGCAGAAGGAAAGCCTATCCACTAAAGCCTAATGAAACGGGATTAAAAATCATAGAAGCCCAGAAGAAGAGGTAGAAGAAGTGAAAGAGTGAACCCAGTTGGAGTAAACACCTGGGGAAGAAACAGCTCTGATCATGTGGAGAAAAAAAGGAGAAATGAGCAGGAAAATTGAAATATTGCAGTGGGGAAACTGAGATGTGGGGACAAGAGAGGAGGAGAAATGAAAAGGAAAGGGAAGAAGGGGAGATTAACCAGATCAACAGGAGGAAATAAACTTCATCACTTTCAGTATCAACACAGACTTATAACTTTTATTTATACACGAATAGACTAGTCTGGTTAGACATGTGACACACAAAGACACACTCCAGACAGGCGGGAAAGCCTCTGGGTTTAAGGAGGCTCTCTCTCTCTCTCTCTCTGCCTGTCTGTCTGTCCTTGGCTTTAAGGTCTGATGTAGAAAAATGTTGGATGTAGAAAAACACACTCTCTGACTGAGACAGATGAATGAGGTCCAATATTTGGTTTAAAGGTAGGATTAGTATCAGAAAAAAATGTGGGATTAGGGACTAGGATTTAGGTCCATATTCTGTCTTATTTATCAACAGTGTAGGTCAACACTGAATGAATGTCAATGTTAAGTATGTATAAAATTGTGAAAAGGTGTATTTTCACGTGCATGCGTTTTCTCTCACCCATATCTAAACTTTTGGATGTCCTGCTGCGAGGCTTGTTGTCATTGTCGTTGATCAGCTGATGTTGAGGATCACTGCAAATGAAAGACCAAAATGGCTCAGGGTTCAATCGTTCAAACAAAGGCTGAGAGCTTATAGATTCTGCTGCATTAATTTCTTTCAAAATCAAAATCACTTTAAATTTTTTGATGCTCAGGTCCTCCAGCTACAGTCCACTGTGGGCCCCAAGCACTTTAGCTGCTCCACAGAGAGAGCAGTTCATCAGAGGATTTCCAGAGCTTTGATTTGGATCAAAACTGTCAATTTTCTACATGAATTTCTAGAACGTAAATCATCCAACTCCAACAACTGCAACCAGGGTTCAAAATAGGACAGTGTGAAATGATTCTGTTCTGATAACAATAGCGCCATTCTCGTGTCTAACATTTCTTCAGCTGACAACAGTCTTTCATAAGATAAATCATCATCAGAAAGCAGGGACTCACTG
This sequence comes from Paraplagusia blochii, assembly GCA_016785265.1. Classification (NCBI taxonomy): domain Eukaryota; kingdom Metazoa; phylum Chordata; class Actinopteri; order Pleuronectiformes; family Cynoglossidae; genus Paraplagusia; species Paraplagusia blochii. The sequence goes on from JAFBJS010006762.1 coordinate 148,797, forward strand.
GAACTGTAGCATCTACTGTCATCACTGAAGAAAACAGTTGTTTACATGGCATAAACAACACACTTTCTCCGACAAACTGCTAGGAAACTTTTTTTTATATCTTGTTTTTCACAAAAATCATTTATTTGAATATGACCATTTGTATTCGTGTCGACATTTACACTCACAAGTTCTCCTTCAGAGTTCACTTTTATGTAAATTTTTTCCAGCAATAGAGCTTTTATTTTTTTTCAGTCGTGTGTTTTTAAACCTTTTTTAGCTAACTTTAAAGCTTTTACATGTTTCTGGTACCTCTGCCCTATGATTGAAGTGACTGATGTGATAAACTGCTAACTCCAAATGAGGTTTTTATTTTGTTCTTCTCTGTTGAACCACTGACTCCAGCCACACCATCACCACCATTTCTTATACATAATGCATACAGGCCACTGCAATTAGGGCTGCTTTTGTTTAAATAATGCATGTGTGTGTTGTAATTTAGTCTAATGACTGGTATTTATCTGCTAACACAGGCAGCCAAATGAAGAGCGCCATTAGAATATAATAACTTTGCTCCAGAGCAGTGGAGTTTAATAAAGTGCTGATGGAGCCGCACTCTCCTGCACAACTGCTCTGTGGGTATGTATGTATTACTGTGTAATACTGTATGTACCTGTACTGAGAAAGCTTCTGCCGCAGGGTTCGGTTTATTTGCTCAATGGTGCGTGGAGAAGGAGGACGTGGGAAACCAGACTCAAGGTCCTTGTCCTCGTTGTAGTGCTGAGAGAAACCCTCGTTGGTGGTGGCAACAAAGTCTGTAGCTGAGGGGAAAACAGTAACACAAGTAACACAATGTTAAGTTTCTGGATCATTTAAGTATGTTTTTAAGATGGACAGACAGACAGGCGTGTGTAGTCTTTATGTTGGTTCAGCAATATGTTCTCTGGGCTGTAAGCCTCATGAGCACAACATGTTTCGACTCCATGTTTAAAACAACCACAAGCTTTAAAAAATGTAAACAAATCTTGGAGAAAACGCATTTCCATCATTTTCTGCATCCCAGGAGTGGGATGAGTGGGATATAGAGAAGGAGTAGAAAGAGGGAAAACTGGAGCACGGATAGAGAGATAAGTAGAAGAGAATAATTTTAAAACAGCCTGATGGGCTCCGTTTTATTTTTCCTTTCTCCTTTTACACAAAACGTTCGCTGTTACACTAATGTGCTGCTGTTTCATCAGCATAATGACTCAGAGGTCAGAACTTTAGCACGAGAAAAGCAAGTCATCTCCCATGCAGGGATAAAAAAAAGAGGAAAAAACACACTTAATGACTTTCCTTTCTCTGTCTGTGAATAGACAAAGAAACGAGATAATAACGACTGAATGTGGACGAGATAATCTTTTATTCACTGGGACATCTTCAGAGCTCAGATAAGTACTGTCACTGTTTGTCCTCGTTGGTGAATAAACATAAGACTCTGGACGAACCCTGGTGGAGGAGCTGACTTACATTGGGCTCATATGAAAGTTCTTCATTTTGCACGACTGAGCAGAACCTTTGCACAGGTTTAAAGAATACAACCTTCTGTAATCTGTAACTAAAAGTTGAATGTTAGAGGGGCCCACACGATTTATAGAAGGATTCTACTGCAAGTCAATGCTAAAAAAGGATGGTTTTGTTGCAGTGAATGAATATGAGTATTACAGGACTCATCTGTAGTGTTATATTACAGTGGGAAACTGATTTTTAATTTCATTTTGACTTTTTTTTTTTCCACTACTCTACAGTATTGACCATTAACTGCTAATGCAGCCTTTTGGCGATATGACAATGGGGGCAGTGGCCCTCAACTTATTTGAGTTTGGGACCGCTGCTCTAAATAGATAAACAAAATATTTAATACAACCTTTCATGCTATTAAGAATGATTGAATGATGAACAATTAACAAAAACACAATTATCTATACGCCTTATTGATTACGATGTCAATTATTTTCACCAACGCCCCTCAGTGGTGGCCTAGTGGTTGAAGAACTGGACTGGGGTTCGGATGGTTCCAGGTTCAAATCCACCAACTATCAATTTACCACTGAGTCTACTGAGGTCTACTGAGCATGGCACCGTACCCACTCACTGTTCTCCGGCTGCTCAAAGTTGCCCACTGTTCACTCCTCACAGGAAAGAGACAAGACAAGGAGTTTGCTTACTTTCTTTCCTTCACTTGTTTCCTTACAAGCCTCTTGTGAATTGAAATACAATTGAAAACCTGATAACATGTTTTTCTGTATAAACCAGTATATGAATTGCTGCCACCTAGTAACTGAAGGCTTGTTATTAGTCAAGGATTAGAGCAGTGTTAAAGTGGCTGTCTAGGGTGCCATACCCCACTGGAAGCCTCTCAGACCACTCTGGGACATTACACCCACCCATGGGCATCCCCACAAGAGTACTATAGTACTAGTGTAAGTGATAAACCTGGTCACTATTTTACATCTACCCAAAATCAGGACATAACCACCACGATACATAAACACTGCTGAGGAAACCCTACAGTTCATCTAACACACACCCACACTGCGTATGTGCTCAGCCAATCACTAAGCAGGAGATAACAACAATGCACATAAAAATAAAATTCAGCAAATACTTCCAAACAACAATTATTGGAGTCAGGGTTGTCCTCACCGTGTCTGGCCTCTCTGTTCTGTGAGTTATCATTTGTGCGACCTGTGGCATTCCTGCCTGTTTCTGTATCCGTGGCCCTGTACGGTCCTGCAGAATTATGCTTAGGGTCCTGTCAGAAAAATAACAATGCTGAATGAGTGATAAAGAAAGAAGAGAGACAGAAACATTGTCGATTAAAAAATACTTAAATCTATTTCTCCGTAGTGAGGACACTTTAGATTGAGTTCCAGAGAAACTGTAACCTGCTAGAAATAGGATTCATTCTGCGTTTTTATCACCACCAAAATGTTATAGGTATTAATCTGAATATGTTTATACTGACTATTACAATATGCTAGAGATTATTTAGTATTTTTTACATTCTTTTGGCATTTAAATCCACATTAACCATGCAGGAAATAAGTGGCACAGAGCAGCAAATAACCTGGAGCTAAATTTAATAGCAAATCTGCTGCATGTCTGGCAGAACATGAACAAGCAATTTAATTATAAAAATACAGGGAAAAACAAAGTCTTCAAAAACAACAATCAGTGATGAGTTGTGTCATTTTTATAACTCGAAGGAAAGAAAAAGAAAACAAACAAATAAGGTTAGATTGTTTGGCTCACATACAATTTTCTCCCGAGAGACTGAGTAATGACACCCTTTCACCATTAAACATTTGTGCACAACATGTACTGCCTCGTTTAGTATACAAACATCACAGATATTAAATGACATCATCAGCAAAGATAGATATTTTTGTTTTTTTGTTTTTTTTCTGGGACAGAGAAATGCACAGCCAAGGTTGTTTTCTCCTCATTTGTTGATGGTCTGAGAACATGGTCTGAGAACCTTCCAATGAAGGAGATTATAGTATAGATTACACAAGATCAGAGTCCATAGGATTGCTTGTCTATAATAATAGATGGTTAATTTCAGAATGCAATGTAAAGTAAACAACAAAGTCGGACACAGCACTTGGTTGAAATCTAACAACTGAATGATTATTTTAAAAAGTCTTCATTTTCAATTTCAACATCATGTAATTGGGAGGAAATGACACTTCTCTGTTTGTGCATACATATGCAAAGCAGTAATTGGGAACTCACTGACAGCCGTGTGATTATCCACCACTGCAAAGCACCACCAATGCCCACCCCCAACCACCTTCTTATCTTCATCCCCCAACTCACCACAGATGGGGGTGGGGATCGACAGAAACGGTGGAGGATTAAAGATGACTTTCTAACTGTGCAAAGAAGGGGGAGTTACAGCTGTCACACACAAACGCTGCATCCACAATTATCACTGAAATTGAACTACAGTCAGCTACTGCGTTATGCTAGTCTTCAATTCAAGTATTCAAAAACTTTTTTTAAATAAATCACAATTTTGAGTCTCCTTCTTTTCTATCTGCCTTGTTTTATTCCTCCATGTCTTCCCTGATTTCATTTCATTCCATCAATCTCATCTTCTCATATCTGGTAGTTCCATCTCTAGGATCATTCTTCTACCAATGTATACACCGTCCCTCCTCTGAACATGTCCAAACCATCTCAATCCGACTTCTCTAGCTTTTTCTCCAACGCCTTCCTGTCTGTGTTGTCCCTCTAATCACCTCATTCCTGATCCTGTCCATTCCTGTCTCTCCTAAAGAGAATCTAAGCATCTTTAACTCCTCCATCTCCAGCTCTGCCTCCTGTTTTCTACCTTTTCTTAGGGTCTCCTCTATACATCATGGCTGGTCTCACAACCATCAAGTGAACCTTTGCCTTCACCTTAGCTGACACTCTTCTATGACAAAATTACAAATTTGAGTTATTTTACTTAACAAGGCATTGAATGTATAACTGCAGTAATTGCTTTTACATTTCTTTCCACTTTCTCCTCCATGTCATCATGACCATTGAGTAAGAAAAAAATTTATAAGAAATAAATAGGAAATGTAAACTTTAATACATCTTTTCTGTGTGTGTGTGTGTGTTGGGTAGAATGGGTAGAATCAAACAGAAACATTTTCTGCACCATTTTTTTTTTAAATAGGTGTACAGCAACACCCGCTATTTGGAATACTGGCCACTTTGCACCACAGTGCTGGCATTATCATCCTGGTCTGTTCAGATGCAATAAATAACTGTCCAACAGTCCATCTAGTGACTATTTATTCACCTAAAATCATTGATTCTGGGTTTCACTTGTACTTAAATGAAAATGCAGTAACATGGCATTAATCTTGTGTTTTAAACAATATAGTAATATAGAATAGTGTATATCTTTAAAAACAAAGAAAAATATCTAAATGCATGATGGATAAACAAGGAATTGTAGCTTCCTCACTTCAAAGCATTAGGTTGGCTAGATTTTCTATGTCCCTGGAGCATCATTACTGCAACCACATCTTTATGTGTCACAGCATTAATGCTGTCAATCACTTTGAGCTTGTGTTTTTGTTCTCTTTGAATAAATCATATGACAATGTACTAGTGATATCACAATGTCTGATTTTTATGGATAATCATCACTTATTTTTATTTATAACCATGTGTAAGTTGCACCATATGAAATAGACACTCTTTAGTAAAGGTCTTTGAGGAGTGAGAGTAAAAAAGTTTGGATTTACATTTGATTTATTTATGGGGCAGATCTGAAGAGGTTTGGGGCTGCATTTCAAATGACGGTAGAAAGAATAACCCAATAATGGTGTTATCCATTCAGTGATTAGTCTTTACAGTAAAAATTTTGGCAAAAAAAAAGTTGCTTACAAAAGATTTAGCAAAAGATTTTTGTCATAATATTGATGGTCAGTGCTGCTGTCTGTTCATCTATCTGTCGACACAGACTGACAGGTTGCCTCCGGCATCAACTCCAGTCCCACAGACGTGGAGTCTGATATCCTAATCCCACAACAATACATTAACGATAGAGCAGTGATGGAGGCAGGGGGTCCACAACATCCAACCAACAGCTGCATACAATAGAATCCTGAGAGGATTAGCTCCATTTCATCCTTAATATATGTCACTGTCACACATCACTGAAAGAAAACCGGAAGATGCAGTGTTTTTTTTTTTTTTTTTTAGAAATACATATAAATGTTTTTCCTCAGGACTATTTCAGGTGTGTATCGCTTTCATAGAGGTTGACTTGATAAATAACAATATAAATATCTTCCTGTGTGTTGCGTTAAACTGACTGGGCTGTAAATAAATTACAGAGGAATCTTCTTCTACTTTCAGCGTGTCCGTTTTCAGTGGTTTCCACAGCGAATAATCAACATTTCCCATTTCACCATGTCCTCCCTATCTTCCACCCTGATGCAAACTACCTCCTCGCTGGCCTTCCTATTTGTCTCCTACCTGGTAGCTGCATCTCTAGGATCATCCTTCTACCAATATTTCTACTGTTCCTCCTCTGAAATCATTTCAATCTGACGTCTGTAACAATAAATGATAAAGAACAGCGGAATGGACGCTGAGTTTCTTAGAATATGAATCCTATGTACACATTAATATAGGTTTGGTTTGGATATAACAAGAAACAGAAGGCAGGATGGAAAAAGGACAATCAGGCTTACAACTAAGAGAGAGGAGAAGTCAAGGTGGAAGCAAACAGCTACTGAGACAGAGACATGCAGGAGAGTTTAGATTAGAACTTTATTTGACAGAGGAAAAGAGGTTATAATATCCTCATAACGTAAGATAATGTTAATGTCTAATATCACAAAGGTGGAAACAAAAGTAAAGAGTACATATAACTGGGTCTGTGTTATAATGTTATAAGAAGTGATGAGTTAGACAAAAAGAAAATTGTACATAGAGCATAATTCGGTCGAAGTTGTAACAGATAATGGAACAAGGAAGTTCTTATGTTTGGTAAAGTAAATTGCTTATACTTCATCAGTCAGTAAAAAACAAAAAAACTGCATCTGAAATTTAATGGGATATTGTAAGTATGCCACGCAAACTGTGTTATCTTTTAGCTGGCATGAGCAGCTTTGCAACTTTAGGTGTCCCCCCAGGCTTAATGTTTGGCCCAAATTTTAATTTGTTATACAGTATTTGTGCAATCTTTAAAAAAAAATCAATAAATCAATAAATATTGTTTTCAGTACAGATTATGCTCACCTTTACATTCCAAAAAAAACAGTAGGTCTAATTAATTAAAAAAAGATATAATATTCTCCAATTTTTGTTTGTTTTATTGTAAGAACTTTTGTAAAATCAAAAATTCTTTCTTTTTTTTTATGATTTTAATCACTTTGTAATCAAATGTATGTACTCGAGAGAGCTTTCCTAGCTGAAACTTTTCCTTTCTGATTGCCACTAATTTTTATGTATTATTTCCAGGATTTTATTCTTTTTTTTCAGTTTTGAGTTTTCACCCAATCACCCGAGCTTTTAAATGGCCCATTACAAGACATAAAGGCTTTGTATGTTATGTTACAACCTTCAAATACAAACCAAATCCTCAAACCAACTCACTTGGAGGCTTCATTGGAAACTGTAACCTCAATATGTATACGGCATATGTAAAGAAACTGACCAGGTCAGAATCCTCCAGAGTGTCTGAGGTGGTGTTATCTGCTGAACCCTCTATCTGCATAGTCATAGTTGTGTGCAGATGAGTGTGTGCTCAGATGGTGGGTAGGTATTTTGCTATGCCATTGTGGTGGGTCTCCGTACATTTGCCCAGCCAGTGCCCTGATGCTGTCAGTGTAGCTGTGGCTCTGCCTGTGGCTGCGTGTGTGCCTGGACTTGTGTGTCATGTTATTACAGTCATGTGTGTGAAATTGCAACCTGTAGTGTGAATAATTACATTCCCTGGTCTGATGTCTGTCGGAGTCAGAGTCGCACCTCAGACCGGGTCTGTTCAAATCATCACCAGTCTGCTCAGCTCTCTGCATGAAATTAAACCTGTACCCACTGAGCCTGTTCTACAGCTGTAACCTTGTTGTGTGCGTTTCCCTGGATGGCTTCATGAGGCACAGACTATGACTGAGAGGATGGGACACACGCCTCCTCTCCACTGGGAGGAGAGAGGAGGAGCAGTGGTGTGGTGGTGGTTGCTGATGTTGGTGGCACTTGTCACCCAATCGTACCTGATTGTTGTAACCTGTGTAAAGATTGGTTGGGTGGATGGTGGAAACTTCTCCTGGTGCAATGCCAGTCTTCTGTAAATAAAAAATGAAAGAAGTCTGATCCTTAATTTCTCAAATTGAACTTGAGAAAGTTTTATCTATCTACCTGTCTATTGATCTACCTGTCTATCTCAGTGTCTGTACATCTACTGTATTTATATGGTAACTAACTACTGCATTTAATGAAAAATGGCCTTTAATCTGTTTCTTTTATGTATTAAATGATCAAACCACTGGAGAGAAGTATCTAATGAGTGGGCTTAATGTTATTGATTTAACAAACACTGCAAATGCTGCTCATGAAAAATGTCAAATCACATCAAGGCCCCTGATGTCCATGTAATGGTAACATGTACTGTCTATATTTATGAGTAAAAAACATCATTGGTAAATATTTTCAATAAAATAAAATTTACCAGCGATAGACTTAATGTAAAATACAACTGCAAACTTAAGTATAACTGATATTAACTTAAAAACTTTTACTTTGTACAGTTTATAGTTCATCAGAATATATTTTTTTACCCTTTAAATTAATTAATACATTCATTCATTTTTTATTTACTGGTCCATCGCCAGGTCACATGGGCAGCTGGCACCACCCAAATCACATTGCACCACATTGTGAGCCTTGCAGTGGGTGGTGAGCCCAGAAGAAGTTATGTGGGTTGGGACAGTGCTACTGTCAGAGCACCTCAGTGGTAATCACTTGTGGATTTGAGGATGAAGCCTTGTAAACCAAAGTCCGCCAAAAGGCCACCACTGTCGCCTTCAAATTAATATTAATCCTTATTTTAACCCACTGAATACATTTCAAGATTACATCAAATTGCTGTAGAATACATTGTGTTTTTTTGTAAATCATAAATCATTGTGTGTTTTGTAAATACCAAGTGTTCCATTTCACTGTGGACCTGGTTGGGATCATGGCAGTCCATTATGGTGACGTTTTAAAACCCCCATTAAAATTACTCCTGGTTGCCCCAGTTGTACCTGTTTGGAAGCACGGAGCACCACCAGCTGAATGGTTCCCCTGGCATTGCCCTCAGAGGACATTGAATGCCTCAGTGTCTCCATGGCAGTGTGGTTGCAATGTCCTAGCAGTGATTCACCATTCACAGCAACCAGCTGGTCATTAACAAGCAAACGTCCGTCCTACAGGACAAGGGCAAAGACAAAAACACGTTGGTTTACAGCATTTGTTGTTTAATATCAACATATTTAAGAAGCCTTACACCTAGAGATACTGATAATAAATGCTGCAATCAACATGTTCTTGTGTGTAATTTTGCCAGCTGAACAGAAAAACCTGAGTGGCAAATTGATTATCTCAGGCTACTTTATTGTCTTTGGAATTAGATGAACATTCTGCATATCAAACTAATACTATAGACGTTTAGCTTGAGTATCATATTTCACCAAGGAAATCCAGCAGTTCGAAGTCTGATATATTTATCTCTGTCATTACCAACACATACTTTCTGAGGAAAACCAAAAAAGAAAAAAATAAATAAACATTAGGACCAAATAAAAAGGTTGGAATGAAGAAACACTGATGGGAAAAGTGGTAGAGTGTGTGTGTGTGTGTGTGTGTGTGTGTGTGTGTGTGTGTGTGTGTGTGTGTGTGTGTGTGTGTGTGTGTGTGTGTGTGTGTGTGTAAGTGAGAGAGGGCATAAAGAGGAATGACAAAGTGAGAGTGAATGTGGAGTAGAAAATGGAAAAAGGGTGAAGGCATAATAAAAAAATGTGGAGTTAGCAATCTAGAGAGAGTGGGAGAGTGGTGATAAATATGTAGAGCAGCTAATGGAAAAGCCTCTGTGGGCACTAAATCACTTCTAAGTGTTTTAAATAGCAGCCTAGTATTGAGCAGCAAGACACGAGTGAGTGCACGTGTGTTTGCGTGTGAGACGAAGAGCGAGGACGGTAATTTGAGACACAAAAACTATCTCGGTGTCTCTTTGTGTGTGTGTGTGTGTGTGTGTGTGTGTTCACACTTTGACTCCATCCTATTAACAAGACACCAACTGGCCTGGCCCTCAAAGGCTGTTTTAATCCTGGTTCTCTTTATGGAATTCTCTGTATGGAATATAAAATTTATGGGGAAAAACTATTTAGAAAACAGTGTACAATATTGTCTGCTTTAGATCTTTCTCAGAATTATTATCTGAGAATTATTACCCAGTATTGTTAGGCCAGACTCATGTAAACCTAGAGTTTTTTCTGTACGGTAGGCCTAGCCTGCTGCTCGAACTCCCATAGTGCATCAAGCTCTCTCTCCTTTCATTAATAAAAAAACATCTGTGACAGCAGTAGTTAAAAGGCACAGGCACATACTGTACACACCAGTGGATGCACATACCCTCTTCACTAAATGCTGAACTTTTAAACCGCCCCTCCCCCCTTTAATTTCATGTATTGCTTTCTTTTCCAGAAATCAGTCCTGACAAAAATATCTAACCCCCATTTACAGACATTTCAGTGTCAGCATCATATGTGAAGCACATGCATTTTTCATATACGTAGAAGCATCAGTAGTCTTCATGTTAGCAGCTTCAGCAGATGACAATTTACTGTTTCTTACATGGGCTCTTAGAAGTGATCAGGGTCAAAGTTAAAGGAGCTGTTATTTTATTTATGTATATAAAATTGAAGCTTCAGGCGGTGAGAGGAAGCAGTCCAAAAAAAAATCTTTAATAAAAATGGGTCACACTTTTTGACTCTTCCTCAAGAGACGCCCCACTTTCCTCCTCTGTAGTGTTCTAATGCTACAAACTCTCATCAGACTTCTTTAGATGGTTTTCATTTGCATACAGTGGCACACAGAAAGAACCTGCACACACACAGGGAAAAAGAAAGACAACCCAGACATACAGCATTCCTGCTGAGCAGCTCGCTTCTACCACTTCCTGTCTCCCCTTCTTCCTTTTGTTCCATATCAGTCTTTTTTCCCTTTTTTCTGAGACTTCCTCCCTTCTCACAATTCTTCACCTGCCACTGCCTGTAAACCAGCCTCCTCCTCTTAGTCCTCCTTCCTTCTCTCCTTAAGACACTGTCTGTCTACCTTCTTTCATGTCTTCCTTCCTTTCATGTGGCATCTCGTCCTAGAATCTCTCTTTGTGTTGCAGTCAGCCAAAGATCTGACAGAGCTGTTCTGTCTGAAAACCACTTCTGAAGAGTTTGCCGGGAAGCTGCAGTCTGTCTGGCCAACCTGATCCCAAACCAGCCGTTTATCTACAAGGCCACACTCATGTCTGCACCTCCTCTTCCTTCTGCTGACATTGTCAGGGAGATCCTGAAGCAGCAAGCATCAGACGCAACAGGAGGAGATACTGAGGCCAAGTGGAAGAATCTCAAAAGTGCTGAAACTGAAGTTTTTATTGTTGTGTTTTCACTCAGCCCATAAAGATACATGCAGTGCTGGAGTAAGGAGGAAATGTAGGGCCAGGAGGGCAAAGGAAGGGTGGTTGACTTCAAGGAAGACAAGAAATAAGAGAGAATTCAGAAGTAGTCAGGGAAATAAGGATATCTCAAACTCAAGATAAAGAAGAGATGGCTTGATTAAAATCAAAACTTAGTCAATTTACTGGAAATTCATATGTTTTCTTGTTTTCCTCCTATCTTTATTCCTCCAACAGTGGCAACATCCCAATCATAGGCTTTAGTTTCATCTCATTAACGACTCTACATCTTTGACTCAGTTTATCCTCCTTCAGATTAATCTGTAGACTGATCTGTAAATATTATTTGGCAAAGTTAACCAACATATTTACTCAGACTTTGAGTTTTTAGATGTGTTTTTAGAGTCTGAACTAATTTGAGCAATGACTGCATGAAAACATCACCCTGTACAAAACCTAATGATAAAATTATCTTAACTGAACATATACTTTGGAGTGTGAAATCTTTCTCTTTTTCTCTTTTCAACACAATGAAAATATGTAGATAAAGTCTATTCTACAAAAGGAACATGAGAAAATATTTGCCATCTTTTAGAATTTTTCTGCTTTGAGAAGAACTACAAATCTGGCTAAAATAACTGTTGTGGAAGTGACGAGAGGTTTGAATGTAACTATAAGCTCCCTCTAGAGAAGATTCGGAATAGAGCGACGATCCGCTAACTTCCCTTGTTAGAAGGAGTCAAAGACAAAACATCAGTGGTTGCAACATAGCTCTGGGAAATATTTAAATGTATTTTTAAAGACACATCTTTTTAAAAAACAAAACAAAACTGCAACTGCAATGGAAAACACTTAATAAGAAAGTTTGAGACCACAGGGACAGATTTTATTTTAAAGCAGGGGTGTCAAACTCATTCCTCGAGGGTCGGTGTGGCAGCAGGTTTTTGTTCCAACCTATCCGGGGAAACTAGTTGACCAATCAGCTGTCTGGAGATTCAGATCAGTTGACTGAAAATTCAAGTCAGGTGTGCTGCTGGTTGGTTGGAACAAAAACCTGCAGCCACACCGGCCCTTTGTGGATCCCGTTTGACACCCCTGATTTAAAGAGTGGGGGTAAAAAATGACAAAAAATATAGTTCTTTTTTTAGAGCTGCCTGTTCAACAAAAGAGAGAGAAAAGATATTTCTTAGATATTATAGATCTGTGCAACACAGATTTTCCAAACAACATAGATTTTTTGATCTCATTTCTTTCTGTGTGTGACAGTGATAGTTTTTGGTGGGATTTTTTTACCTTATATGCTGCACCCCCATGGATGATGGACTTGATGAAGATACCCAGATCTTCTCCAGTCTCTTTGGACTTGTTGCCCTTCAGGCTCACGCCCAGCCCTGCGGAGCCGGTCTCATTGAGAGGAATCTCGTACATCAGCTGCTCTCTGCCGTCCTCCAACATCTTGCTGTTGGCTTCTTCGCCTTTCTATGGGGCAAATATGTGTATTTATGTTAAGGTTAATCTTTCCACCAGATCTGGCAATTTTTTATATATTACTGCCACCCACTGCACCCATTTTACACTGGCAAATACTTTTCTAATCAAGCTCATCCAAAAAAAAGAGGAAAATTAAAACAAAAAACACTAAAGTAATTGAGGAGCAAATTATAATTAATAATATCCACAAGACAAAATATTTCTATGACGAGAATCAATTTTTATTGATTGTATTATTTATTTTGTAGGCGTATACTGACATTATTCATTCATCTTCTTCTGCTTGTCCGTTGACACTAAAGATTTTAAAATCACACAACATAATATTAAGATGTTTTGAGGACACAGATAATCATAAAGTAAAATTCCATTTTATTTTATTCCACTGTGTACTGGGTAGAGTTGCGAGGCAATAATAGAGAAATAGATTAAATGTAGGGAAAAGAATGGGAGGGAAAACAAAAGCGAACCAGTGAGGAGTAGAAGGAAATGAGGGAGTGAGGAGCAGGTGTTGTACAGTGGTAGAAGAAAATGAAGGTGTATTGAGCAAAAAGATGGCAAAGCTACAGCAGAGAGGTGATTCCACTCAGAGATGAAAGGTAGGGACAGAGAGCAGTGCCATTTCCAAAGGAAACATAATAACCTTCTCATACTTTTTTTTTTTGAAGCACAACGGGGGAACAAGAAGGAGGAGGAATGGGTGAGAAGAGACGAGAGAGCATGAAGGCGCACAGCAGCATTTAAAAGTAATAACCCATCCCTGAGGTATACAGGCTCCTCTTATTGTCTTTCTCCTCCTCCCTCTTTACATTTTAACCTCATCTCTCAATTTTCTTTCTCCCCCTCTCCGTGTGACTTCGTTTTTCTCAATTTCTCCCCCTGCTCCTTTTTCTCAATACATGAGATATGTACAAGTCTCTCTCGCTCTTTCTCTCTCCCTATCTCAGTCTTTCTGCGTATCACACCCACTCACAATTTTAATCTGCAGAATGTGACCACAGCGCCTGCAACAGCATCATCGCTGCCACACTGAGATGAAAGTAGGTGGAGAGAAGGAGGAGGCAGTGCAAGAAAGGGAAAAAGGACGATGGCTTTCAATAAAAAAAAAGGGAAAAAAGAGGAAAAAAGTGAAGATGAGAATTTTATTTTTCTTCCATGTGATGTAAGTCTTGCTGAAAGGTCTGCATCATGTAGGTAAACTGGTTTGACTGGATTTTATGGAATCACTTAGCAGCCAATAGTATGAGGGAGCAATGGTTATGGGATGATTCAATTCTTGCAAAAAAACAAACAAAAAATACATTAATACCCTTGAATAAACTCTCAGATGAAAGCATCCCCGTATATGAACTCACATGTAATACAGTAACATGTGTAATGTTTTAATGTGGAGTGAGTAGTGCTGGAAACAGCTGTTAAGGAAATTACATGGGCCCTTTAGGCCACTGTTCCCCAACCTTTTTGTGCCATAGACCAGTCAAATATCTGATTTCTTTTTTCACAAACCGGTCATTAAGTTGTGGCAGATAAATACCCCTTAATAAAATGAAATTTGCAGTGTCCTGAAATATTTTACTACCTTTAAAATCTTGCTACCGAAATTAACTGTACATGCACACAACGAGGATTTCCAAAGTGCACACAGCCTACCTATTAGAATCTTGTATCAATGAGTCTGCATCATTTTGAGTTTACTGTTGTTGTCTTCACTGAGAAAAGATTTCCTTATCAAATATGGTTGCATTATTAATAATCCTAGCCATTATATTGTTAAGTTCTTTTGTTGATGTGGGTATGGATTGAGTGTAAGAAATAGCCAAATGTGGCCAAAGGGAAAAATGATTTCTCTGTGGCCCCAGCACCAATTCACCCACGGACCAGTAACGGTCACCCACCCAGTGGTTGGGGACCACTGCTTTAGGCTAACTAGGCTGCAGACATAAGCACATCCGACTACCACTGGTTTGCAGGAGAAATCGTCGGGACTCCTGCAGTGTGTATGATCCATCCCCTTGATTGCTAATACTTCACAAAGCTACACTTCAAAACCCGAGAGCGGCCTCTGTAAAGCTGTGTTCTCCCCTCGGAAAATTGCAGGATCATTACATCAGGCACCTCATATGCCAATAAATGTCTCCTTTTACATCATGACATCAGGACAAAGGAAGAAGGAGGAGGATGTGTCCAATAGTTTACACTGATCCTCCATCAAATTTGTTCTTTGTTTTTGGGTGTGTTATATAAAGCTTGATCTTTATTCTAATGATTTAAGACCAGCAGGTCAGGGTTAATCAGAGTTTTGTCGAGGTTTTTTTTTTATCTAGATTTTTGGTAATGATTGTGGGTTAACTTACTGCAACTACTGTGCAGAGATTATGTTGTTATGGTATTTTTTCCTTATCAACATCGAGGATGTGGCCCTTTGGCCCAAAGTCATTGTGTGTGTCATTGGTGTGGAACTCCAGGGTTTACGTCCTTGGCAAGATTGTCTCAGTTAGGGTGATTTGCCCCTTCTACCGGGCCCACCATATGCAGGAAGGTTGATGAGGGACAGTTTGAGGTCAGTGTGATTTAGGTGGTGGTCGTGGAGACTGATGCTCCTGCGGGGTTTTTTCTTGATTTACATTTCATTGTTACATCATTAAGTTCCTTTTAAGATGTTTTTCCATAATTCCAATGTTGGACATGCAGAATCATCAACTAGCTTGCACAGAAAACAGTGAACTAGATGAATACATGGTACCATACACAAAAAATGGCTTTATTTTACAGCTGCCAATTGTGCACCGGACATTGGATTCTGTCGCATACGCTCTCTTTTGTTTAAGTCCACTTGTAAAAGAAGTGTCCACAATAAGGACACACATATAACGTACTGTAGTATGAATGCACCATCTTGTATACACATAACAAGTTGCTGGACATATTTTTTTAGAGTTGGTATGTGAGGTCTGTGTGTCTGTCTTTCCCTTTCCCTGGTGTTAGGTAATCAGTGTTATCACAGTCACCTGTGTTCGCCGTTAGTCTCACTAGTGCCACCTGGTGTCCTTAGTATATATACCCCTCTCCCTCACTCAGTCTTTGTTGAATCATTGTCGTGTCTTGTCTAGGTTGGTCATGTGTTGTGTTGGAAGCTGTCGTTGTCTGTCAGTATCGTTGAAGTTTTGTATAGCTAAGATATATATGTTCAGCTGTGTGGTTTGGTTTAGGCTAGAGTAGCCAAACCACTAAAAAAAATTAAGAGTTAAGAGTTCATGTACCAGGGGGTGTGTATATTTAGTTTATGTCAGGTTTTTGTTGTTTTTTGTAAATAAATCTTTGTACACCCAAGTAGAGTCTCCCAGTCCTGCATTTGGGTCCACCACATCTTCGCTGAAGAAACCCACAACTTAACATGGTAGCAAGGTTTCTGTGTAGTATGTAAATCGGTAGAATTATAATACTGCCATCTATTCTATGTATTCTATCTCCTCCCTTTTCAGTGTGTCCCTTTTTTTTGCCACAGCGAGTCTGTTTTTCATCTCCTTGCATCTTCTACTCTCATGTCTCCTACCTGACAGCTACATCTCTAGGATCATTCTTCTACCAATATGTCCACTGTCCCTCTTCTGAACATGTCCAAACCATCTCAATCTAGCTTCTAGAGTTTTTTCTCCAAACCTTCCTGTCACTGTTGTCCCTCTACTGACCTCATTCTTGATCTCTGTCAACAAAAGGAACAAGGATCAGGTTAAAGTATCCCTCATCATCAAGTAAACTTTGAGAATGTTAACAATTTTAGCTTCGGCTTTTATATGTCAACCTTGGGGGTGGGTGGTTCAAAAACTCAAAACACAGTATGTAGTAATAGAATGTGGGCTATCGTGGGAGCCTGTTTGTTTATTGTACCAAGCTCCTGATTTTAATCTATTTACACAACCACAGAATCTCAGTGGTGGTCCAAAAGCAGGCACACACTCGAAGATCCTATTTAATGCCCGCTCCTTTGGGGCAGAGAGGGTCCCCCGGGCAGCCGGCAGCCCCTTTGGCTCCAATGCCTGACCTCCTTCCTCTTCCCTTCACTTTAGCCCTAAGCAATAGTTCTTTAACAAGCTTTTACCCCCAGAGAAGACCAACCTCTTCAACAGCCAAATGAGGAGACAAAAGGAGCCTTTTCTTACCCCGAGGTGGGTGGTGAGGAGGCGGGGAAGAGGGTTGATACACAGCGATTACACACAGAGCCTTTTGTCGCTGAGGATTTTTTTTTAATGGGGTTTTGGAGCTAAGAGGTTAGTGGTAAGAGCGACATTCAATTAAGATGAGATCTCGCTTCACACTCGACGGCGACGACAGAGCTGCCAATTAATCGCCTTAACGTCTGCCTCTTCCCAGCTTAATACCTATACCTCCAAGTGCGGATAAAGGTAAATGTAAAATGACTGATGGAAGGGATAATTCTGGGAGGGTAGTGGGAATGAAAGGGAATTTCACCTTGAGAACAGGATGACAGAGACAGACCGTGTGCCACAGGAAATTTCAAAAAGTGGCCAAAAACCATTCTGTTCGTGACAAACACTTTTCCTGTCACTGATCTAGGCTCTCTGACAAACTCAGGGTCAAGCATGTGCTGCCTGACCTCTGCATCCTGTCATTGGCAAATCTTGATTGAACGCACACGCAATATATAGCACTCACACAGTTGACAATTTTGTACCCAGCTTTTCAGAGGAAGAGACAATGTGTCATTTTATTATTTTTCTCTAATTTTCAGCCTGAAACGAAAGCAGCATCCATGAGAAATCATCAGTGCACGGAGGAACTGTGCTCCAGAAAGAAAAGTTTTCCAGAATGGATGTGTGATTAGAAAGCTATGGCATTAATAAATCAGAGAATGTTAGACAGATCTGCAGACAGCGATGGAAATCAAGATCCATGGCAAGGATGCTAATTAGCAGGCTGTGCAATGGGTCCAGACTCATTCTTTAACCAATTGGTAACCTTGGTTACACATCTAAAGTGTTTTCTCAGGTTCGAGTTTATAAGTTTAAAACATTTTCTTTGAAAAGGTATCCTTGTTGGTGAAAGAACCAGGTCCCTAGATAATGAACCTGCAACTCATAGATGTTTGGGATAATTGTGTATTTTTTTCAATTCTTGCATTTATTTAATGAATCAAGCTTCTATTTAGAGGGAACATAATGTGCATCCATGTCTTTATTATCTATTTGTAGAATTTGAAGAATATAGCACATGTTAGCAAGGTCTCCAGAGGGCTACATTGAAATAACTGGCATGAAACTGTGCCTCACAACTGTCTTTTCCTTTCTCACAGAAACTGCAAAAGCACCAGCTAAAAGGAGCATTCCTTTCAAGGCCATCTTTAAAGCACAACTGTGATTGAAAACCATGTAGTATCATTGATAGAGTAGGGTCATGAATAAATGTGTCTGGCACTCACAAAAATACTGTTTTAAATAAAGACAGACATTTTCTGCTTTAATTCGACGAAGGGATTAATTACTTGAGGCATGCATGACACTGATCTAAGTCCTCTTCAGCGGCTTTGTGATGTTGAGCACAAAGCTAATAAAGAGCATGGTAAAAAGAAATATTAAAACAATAACGAGTGTAACACAATTAAAAGTTTGTTAAATATTATTTTAAGAGGGGCAAAAATGTAACTACTAAAGATTCAAATTATTTCTGGGTTGATGCAGAAAACAGTGGCAGAAGAAAGTATTATTCAGCCAATTAATTTCAGTACTACAGAGACAATTGAGCACATTTCTGATTAAACATGAAGGATTTCTTTTTTTTAGCACAAAATGTTCTGTAACCATCTCTAAAACCATGAATATTCATCAACACCCACACCAAAAACACAGACACACAACCCGTCCTATGACAGACAGAGGAGGCAGATGGTTGCAACCACTTCATGTGTATCTGCTGGACTGTGGGATGCAGCTACAGGGGAGTACAGTATGTGCCATGCAAATAAAAGAACACATTAGTGAAGAAAAAAGGATGTCTTTCAGGACAGTGAAAAGGTCTTCGCTTGTTTATTTTTTTTCTCCTGGATTTCCAGCAATCAAAATGTGCTGGCATTTAAATCTCCCATGAGTAGCATCTGTACTTGCTGTTATTGTTTTTCTGCCTTGGTTTGATCTTTGGTGGCTGAGATTAGTATATGTTTTGGTGTTTTGTCTGTTTTTCTAGAACATTGCTGTTATTTTTGCTTTTTCCCAGTAAATGGAAAAGAATACATTTACATTAAAGTACAATTTTCATCATGTTCCTTTTTTCACACCAGTCAATTTTCAAAAACAATGTTCCCTCTTATTTGAGCATAACGGACTGCAACCATTGTCCAGTACCTTCACTTATCAAGATAGAGACCAAGTATTTATTTTTAAAGTTACATCTAACAAGTGAATGTTGCTGGACCCAACACAGCTATAACTTTGTCTGATGCTGTGTTCATACTGTCAGATGAATAGACTATTTCACAGTCAATGTTGGTCATTCAGAAAAATATAAATCCCTTATTTGGGGGAATTATTAATCATAAAATTAGCATAACTGTAAATTTTCTATTTAGCTCAGTCCCTAAAGGCTATCATTGTTGGTCTCGTAACAAACCGTTTAACCTTGCTAAATAAAGCTTTAAAAGTCCAGCAGTCTGGCTGCAGAGTAGCATATGTATAATATGTATATGTGTGTACATCCTAGAGGACTTTAATCTTTGAAGCTGAAGGACTGGGTTTGAGATAAGGTACAGATCTCACAGGCACCAAGTCTTTCAATGGCCTTAAAGGAAGCTAGAACTAATAATCTTTCTCCCTCCCTCACTCACTCATTCAGTCTCACACTCACCCAGTCTCTCTATCTGTGTCTAATTCTAATGCACATACTACAGCTGTAGATGATGAAAAGTGGCTTTTAATGAGGGGAAAATGTTCAGGGGTAAGAACTCAGCTGTTTTAAGTGTGTGTGTGCATGCAAATGTGCCTGAGTGTGTATGTGTGTGCTTCAAGCTCTTTGAAGAAAAGGTAAAAAAAAAACAAAACTGAAAGACCAGAATAAACTGCAGATGACAGAACATAGGCATTTGTTCGTGAGAGGTGTATTTTGGAGGCCAGGACATCTGACCTGTTCAGCTACAGCAAGTAAATGGTCACTCAACACCCCTGACATGTCAACATGTACAGAGATGCTGGCATGTTTCCTGCAGGGCGGCCTGAGTGTGTTTGTGAGTGTGTCCTACTTCCTGGGACACCGCTGTATCAACAAGCCAGAGCGAGACAGGAAGGCTGCTGCATAGTAAAATTTGAGTTTATGGGCAGAAGGGTTTTTGCTCATTGGAGAGGAAACAATAAAATGGAAAAAAATGATGAGTACAGGAAAACAAAAGCGAAAAATGAGTTGACAGGATGAAGAGGCCAAGAGAGTCTACTTCCAGTTGTAGTTCCTTTCAAAAACACTTGATGACTCAATCCACTATATTTACCAACTATATTCACTACTCAAAATTGTGTCTACCTCTCAACTACTGTAAAACTAACTGCTGCAAAGTCTCAAAGGAGGGCTTTAATGCAAGACTTGAATGGCTTAGTACATGGCAGACATTGGGTATTTATTTTTGACTTCTAATAAATGCAGTATATCTCTGTGTCATTAAGTTTTGCAAGGAGGCATTTTGGTCATAATGCTAAAAATCTTCCTTGCAGGGCAAAGAACTGACAGCAGAAATATTGAAACATGAATAGTAAAAAAGGAAGTACGTTTTTATCGCCTTAATTTCGACTGAGATCCCAAAACTTTCTGCATCCCCAGGTTGGCCCAGAGTTAGCTGTGTGTTTTGGTTCTTTCTCACCAGTTCCCGGGGCAGGAAGAGGTCCTCCTGTCGAGACACCACAACAGACACACTCTCCCCATGCTTGGTGCTGCGCAGCATGGCCACCAGTTCCTCCTGGCTACGTTCTGTCATGTCCACACCATTCACCTGCACACATTCATATTCACAATAAACATACTTTCTTTGAACATAATTTCTAATTCCACCAATGTGTTCAACTCTTTTAACCACATTCAGTAATAAGGCTCCATTTAGGCCTAAAATTAAAAACATTATTATAGAATATATCCATTCATCCATTTTCACCCACTTATACGTTACTGGTTGGCAGGGGCCTTAGTCTCATTGACTGCCATTCTCATCACATTGAAGTGCACTGTGCCTTCCTGAGAGTGGTGAACCCACTGGAAGTCAACCACCCTAACCAGGATTCAAAAAAGCCCAGTCGTAAACCCTAAAGTTTCACATCAATGCCTGAGACATTGACTCTGGGCAGGTAGGCAGGTCATGGAAGGACTCCACATCTTTTCAACTGTCTGGTGAGAGAGAAATCTGGGTATCCCTGCTCAGACCATAGCCCCCATGGCCGAATACAGATAAGCAGAGGAAGATGAATGGATATATAGGCAGATGGGTGGATATTGTACAAAATAAATGAAAAGAAAAAGTGTTCCTCTTCAGCTGCTCCCTGAAAAATGAGGTGGCAACACTCAGAGTCTTACCTCCAGGATGCGGTCTCCAGGCTGCAGGCGTCCATCTTTGACTGCTGCCCCTCGAGGTAGGATATTTTTCACCAAGATGGGCCCTGGTCCATGGATGGAGGAGTCTCTGGTAACAACAGTAAAGCCCAGACCCTCAGAACCTGCAAGAAGAACAGATTATTAAATCAAATCATCATATACCTAAAATATGTCTAACAAAATTATGTTTCTTTTTAATTCTTCCCTTGGATCTAATGATGTTTTACCAACCCCGTTTTCCCCTTTTCTAGGACCCTGTGTCCTCTCATGTCCAGGCAGACCCAGGGAGCCAGTTTAAACATCATCTTTGACATTAACTACTCTTTAAGTGTCTGTTTTCCTCGTGGGGGTTCAGTCTATGCTGCTCAGTCCCTGAGCTGTCAGAAGAAGGCTGGATTAGACAGTGTCTGCCTTTAATTTCACATGTGAGCAGGCTGAATGGGGGCCAATGAAGGGATGTAAAAAAAAAAAAATAATGGAAGATGGTTTTAACAGCTCATCGGAGAGAAGAAAGGGCGAGGCAAGAAAAGAAGGAGAGAAAATCCTTGGTTTTTTATTCTCTTCTCTGGTTCCTCTCCCTCTGGAGGCAACATGATTTTTACCTTACTTGTGTGTGATTCTTTGTTTATCACAGTGAGTGCGTGTGTGTCCCTGTGTCTGTGGCCACACACACATGGCCATGGACATGGCCATAGCCTCCACATTCTCCCTTTTTCACGGCCCTGCAACTCCAAGCCATGAGTGAAATGTGCCATGCTTCATGTTTGTGTGTGTGTGTGGTAATGCATGTGTCTGTGTGTGAAAGAATAAAGCTAGAGTGGCATACTAAAGGCGGTGAGCATACTAAAGGCAAGAGCGATGCTATCTGGTCTCTGAGCCTGCCCTACATTAGTGCACCTAAACCTCTTCGCCTGTCAATCACACACAGAAAAGAGCCTGTTGCCAAGGGAGAAGGTGTTAGAAAGCCCATAATATCCTCAGCCCTGATCTCCCATCAGGTGAGAGGATGAAGGGAAGGAAAAAAAAACATACAAAGACATAGAGAAGGAGGAGGGAGAGCACCCGGGAAAAGAAAACACCAGGAGGAAAATGATTGAACAGTGAAGCAGCTGCCATTGGAGCACAACTGAAGGTGGAGAGAATAGAACCAGAGACTCTCCATCCCTTCTTCTGTCCAGGCTTCATTATCTTGGGTCACACTTTTGTGCAGGAGTATGTGTGTGTCAACCAATTACATTCTTCATTCACCAGCCTGTAATAGCATAGGTTGATGGAGAAGAAGAAAAGATACTCCCATGTGATCAACACACAGCAGATTGATTCAATCCTATTTTCACAGTGAGATAATTTCATTCAATATATTCCATCAATTGCCCTCAATGGTGTAGAAGTATTAACAGAAGTCATCATGAAAGCAGGTGGAAAATATTCCAGCATTCTATGCAGAGAATCTATGCAAAATAACTTTTTTTTCCCTCTTGTTATGTCAAATGTCTATAAATTCTTTGTTTCCCTTACCAGTAATTTACCCTGTAAAGACGTTTATTTCAATCCAAACAAGGGAAATCACAAGCATGTGCACCATAATAAACTAAAATTAGAAATTACCTTTCTTCAGGTCAATCTTCATCCTCTTTACACCTCTCTTATTTGAGAGGTTTGACGGAGAAACAGGGTTCTTGCTCGGCGGCACACTCTGGCTTTGGGTGTTGGGTTTAGGGGAGGCGCTAGCAGCTCTGTCTGGAGGTATGGGAGAGTTTCTCTCTAGGGATGATGTCTCAGACTTGATGTCCAGTGCAATTAGGTCTGGAGACCTGGAACGTTGGCCCGGGCGCCTCAAAAGCTGGGTCACTTTTGAGTCAGGTTGGGCTTCTGGTTGTGGCTCAACCTTGGCATGTGCCGCCAGTGCTCTTGCTAAGGCATCTTTGTCATCTGCACTAAACAGCTGGCCAATTAGGCTTTTCTCGTATTTCAGCTTGTTGGCTACAGGGAGGACCTCAACTTGTACAGTGGGGGAGGCCATGGCTTGACGGAACACTTCTTGAGAGCTAGAAATTGGAAAAATTGAATAAGCAGAGATGTTTTGTCATTGATTACAGCAAATGTATGTTCAAATTTTAATATAGAAGACAATAAATGAAACGCTAGATGGGTCCCTGCATTTATTAAACAGGGGAAAGATATACACTGTAGCACATCCCTCTACTAAGATTTTTCTTTTCTTGCTGATCTTAAAAGTCTGGTGTCTGTTAAGATAATGTAAAATAATAAAATGTAAACAACGTTGTCAGTTGCAATGCATCCAAATTATGTAGCGCTAAAAATAAAAGGAAGAAAGAATGATTTAAAGGGTTAGTGGCTAAAAGCAGGAAGGGCAAGCTTATAACACTAGAAGAGGTGTACAGCACATATCTTTGGCAAAACCTTAGTCATTTTAAGAGGCTACAAGGTTTGTGTTTTAAAATACTAACCATAATAGTGTGCAATCAGAGTTCTATTTATATTATTCTATTATTCTATTATTTTATAATCTTTCAAAGCAGTGTTCCCGAACCTTTTTTGTGCCACGGACTGGTTAAATATCTCAAACTATTTCCACGGACCGGTCGTTAAGCTGTGCTAGATAAATACCCCTCAATAAAATTAAATTCCCGACATTCTGAAATATTTTCCTACCTATAAGATCTTCCTACCGAATTAACTGTGCATGGGCACAACAAGGATTTCTCAAGTGCATACAGCCTATAACCTTCTGCTACCAGAAGGTATCAAAAGTTAGAATCTTGTAACAATGACTCTGCGTCATTTTTGAGTTTATTATTTCCCTGCCAACTGGAAAGGGTCCCCGGCCCAGTTGCTGGGGACTGCTGCTTTAAAATACTTAAGCTTGTTTTGCTACAGGAAAACAACAAAGACCTTAGTATATTCACCTTCTAGCTACGACTTTTTCATACTGTGTTGTTATTCACAGTATCACAAGCCTGTTAGTAAATTTGCCATAGTGACTGTTTTAAGCAACTCTAAGTAAAACTAAGTAACCAGATAAAAAGAAAGTTAAACTAAAGCAGTCAAGCAGACCATAAACTGTTTATTGTTAACCATAGGGATAAAGAATAGAAAAAAAAAAAAAAAAAACTAGAAAACTACAAAGATACAAAGAAAGGAATCCTGGGAGAGTAAAACACAGAAGAACACAGACTGAGACGAGACGATGAAAAGGCCAAGAGAGACCAATGAGTCTTTAATGGAGCTCTATTTCAATTTGGATCCAACATAGAGCAAGGCCTCCAGCTGGTGTGGGACGCTACAATTCCTGTCAGATGGAGGACGGCCTCACAGCGTCTTCTTATTGTGGCTTTTCTATCAGGATAACATTAACACAGCCAGCATGATGGATTTAAATGTTTCTTTTCAGAGAGGACATAGAACCTGAGCTGGGGGAGAGCGGTGGCAGACGGTTGTAGCTGTGTTCAGTGAAATGCAAAGTTAGATACAAGGCTCTTTCTGAGGCATTGAACCTGAGAAACTGTTCTCTCTACAACAGCAGTGTGTTGACACAGAGAAGTTTGAGAGCTGAAAAAACTACTAAGATACTTATCAGTATTAAAAGTAGAATTTGAAATTGTGATTTGTGTCTTAAGAGTGACTTACTGTGCAAATGTCTTGTCTTCAAGTGGTGTGGCATTGATTTGGACTATGTACTCGTCCTCCTTGAAGAGGTTGTCCTTCCTGGAGCGACTGTTCTCTTCAATGCCTTTGACATGAAGACCCAGCGTTCTTGAAGAGATACCCAACATGAGGTTTGAATTGTTGCACTATGAAATAGTGCAACAATAGTGTATAAAAATAGTGTATGAAAATTACCTTCCACTCAAGGAGGAATAATATGGCACCACATGGATTCCCAGAGGCTGCTGGTCCCCGCGAAACTCTACTGTCTTTGTGAGGGAGCTGTTAAAAACATGGAAAACATTTTCTTACATTTCTTATGTTAAAGACACAGACAGGTTTCCGTGTCTTTATACATGTGTAAAATATGCTGTATATATATATATATATATATATATATGCTGTATATATATGCTGTATATATATATACACAGGGAGTTATATGGATGGACGGACGGCTGAAAACGCAGACATATTGACCCCGTCTGTGTCTTTAATATATATATATATATACATTTATTTCTTTATATATAAAATGTATTATAAAATGTATTTCAAAGTATTTAATGAGAATACAAAGATAGTTAGAGAACTGTAGAAAACCATTCTGTTGGAGCTGTGTTCTCTCTGTGTACATATATATTAGGGAGAGAGAGCAGACAAAGAAAGGGCCACAGGTGGGCCACTTCATCTTTATCTACCTGCTCCTCAAACAGTCCATCTAAGTGGTGGACAAAAGGAAAAGAGGAGGAGAGATAGAGATGAAACAGAATGAGCTCCTCTAATAATGTCTGCGCTGTGGACAAAACAATACTCCGCAGGGGAAACAGGAAGAGAGCTGTGTTTTTATGAGATTAGGAAAGAGAGTCGACCTGCATGATGGAGGTGCAGGAGAGGAAGCTCACAGAGGCAACAAGAATAGCAGCGTGTTGTGTTGTAGTTATAGTGAATAGACAATATTAACTTCAGCATTGAGAACTGCTGCTTGCTTGTCTGCAGTTTCTTATTGGAATACACGGAAAAAAATTGCAGCTGAGAATCAAGGGTTAAACAATGGTTCAATTTGTTCTGCAAAAAAATATTACTTTTAAAGATTTATATAAAAAAAACAATCAAATAAGTCTGGTTTGTTTTTTCCTCCTTGTACTTGAGCCCGAGGACTGACTGAGATCATTAGAACACACTCTTCTGTCACTGTCACCCTGTTCTTGTTAACCTCCAGCAGGGTCATACACACATATAATGAATCCACACACACAGACACACATGTGTACACTTTGTACATACGTAGAAACATGCAGACACACACAATTTGCATTCTTATTTGCGCAGCTATTACATGTTCACAACACCATCAGTCACATTCCTCTAAATTGAATTTGCAGATATACACATGCATCAAATTTACATCCATTAGAGGACATTGTTACATCTGAATTACACATGGTTTCACACACACAGGTACAGATCCCATTTCTGAAATATTTACACCTATTGGCATCTTCCGACACACAAACACGCACATCTGAAGCTCATTTACATTTCTTAGAGGGGAAAAAACAAACAGGCTCATCACAGGGAGCCGTACAAGTGGCTCACTCGTCTTCTTTGAGTCTCATCAACATAACAGACAAGTAAACATCACGTTCCACTGGGAGCAAAGACTCAATAGTTAGAGTGAAGGACAGATGGTGTTCTGACATTTGGTCGACTCCGTCCACACTGACGTGACGTCCCAATCTGGACCAAACACATGGCTCGGAAGTGCACTCATTTAAAACCCATAGGTCTTTATGCCACATACCATCTGTTTAAAGTAGTATTAAATGTGTCAGATACTTATTCTGTGCTGTCAAGACAACTCTGTTATGTCAGACACAGGGAATTTTCCACTGGAAAAATTTTCTATGAAGGTCAATCTTTTTAAAAGTTAAGGTGTTTAGAAACTGTTTCAAGTGTTTACTCACAAATGTTACTAGCCAAAGTTTAGCTTTACCTGCATATCAATCTTCTTCTTCTCCATTAAGCTTGTCCCTTTTCCAGGGGTTGCTACATCAAGTCAACATTTTCAGTCTCAACCTGTATCCTCAAGTCCAGCTACCTCCATGTCCTTCCTCACTGCATCCATCAATCTCCTGTTTGTCTCCTACCGGGTAGCTCCATCTCAAGGATCATTCTTATACCAATGTATCCACTGTCCCTCCTCTGAATATGTCCAAACCATCTCAATCTGGCTTCTCTAGCTTTTTCTCCAAACCTTCCTGTATGTGTTGTCCCTCTATTGCAGGGGTATTCAACTAAAACGCCAAGAGGTCCAGTCAGAAAAAAATTATTCAAATAAAGGTCCGGAACATCCTACTTGCCAGTGTGTTATGCATACTATGTTATATATACTATAATATTATATAATATGATATATAGTTGTAGTTGTTGTAGTAGTATTAACATCTTCAAATAAAGCTCTTAACTTAAAAGAAATAAGGTGTAGCAACAGCTTATATAATTTTTCTTTAACACACCTTGTCAGAACAATCTCAACGACTTTAACAATACAAATCATAACAAATCAACAATTAACAATTAAACACTTTCAGATTCTCTGAACCCGCTTCCCTTGTCTCCCTTGACTCTCTCTCTCTCCACGTCTACGTCTGTGGCGGCTGTTTCTCTCCCTCTCACTCTGCCTGTAGCTGTTAACTGCCGAGAATGCCGAGAGTTGATTGGGATAATTTAACCTGTACACGATTGGTCAGTTTATTTTTCTGATACCGGCGCAGCATTGGTCGTAAACACTGAAAAAGCTGCGCACCTCAAAACAATCCCGTTAAATTCATCTGCCGTATAAATAGATTATAGATCCGGGTACGTACAGGATTACCCCTGGGTCCGGACACGGACCGCGGTCCGCCAGTTAGTGACCCCTGCTCTATTGACCTCATTCCTGATCCTGTCCATCCTTGTTTCTCCTAAAGAGAACTTCAATGCATAACAATCTTCACTGACCTTTATCAACCAACTTTAATCTTTATACTTATTTAACGGAAAAGGTTTTATGGGTCAAACCTCCACAAAAGCAAAGTTAGGGTCACAGAAATAACACATTGGCAAGTCTGGATACATGTATATTGAAAATGTTTGTATTTGCAAACTTTCAAATCCTGGAAAGACATTTTCAAGGTGGGAATCTTAGGTGACTGCATCTTCATCTGTTATAGTTTAACAGATGAAGATGCAGATTCAATATTATCATATCAAATTGAATAATAGGAGAAAAACAAAACAATCTGTCTGTGTTTGAACCTGGAGTCAAGCATATCAAATGCTTTATTGTGGCGTGAGTGACATGGCCCATGTACCATTTAGTTGAAGAGAAAACTGTAGCTAATATAAACTGCAAATATATAT